>APFE031295782.1:0-10997 GCA_000404065.3 Pinus taeda
AAAAAAAAAAATGTTTGAGCGCTTGCTGCCACTGTAATATATATTGCTGCATAAACAAATGCGTGCTTTTGTTACCACTCTCAATTGGAGCACGCTATCACCTTATCACATGCTATCAATGTATATCAATCAACATTTGATAATGGACATTAAATAGGAATCCGTTTTGGCACATAAGCACACTGTTATGTGGGGGCATGGCGTTTATACGGACAACGTTTCAAAACAAAACCCAAAACTGGTTGATTCACCTCAATATACCATTACACACAGCGTTTTAATGGATTATGGTATATACAAAAATCTTGCATATAAGATTCATTCACCTCAATATACCATCGTTTCTCACCCTTACATTGATCTGCACTTGTATTCCACAGTCAACCATCACAAACATCAACAATCGTTGCTATGTCAACAATCTCCATCACCACGCTGGCTGCAAGCGTACAAGTAGATCCGCAGCCCTGGAATTCGTCCACGCTCACTGCACTAGATTACCAATTTGAAAAACGTTATTTTAACCCAAAAAAAATGAACTTAATCTTCTTCTTCTACTGTAATTAAGATTCCTTCAGGTCTGCTCCGCTCCGCTGTTACCGTAGAACCCCTCCGAGAGTGGTGGTTTAGAGCGAATAGAAGGTGTACTTCATCATAGGATTGGCTCTGCAAGCAACTGAGCTGAATAATTTAGAGCGTCCCAAAGATTATTTGAGTCGTTCATGTCACCTTTTCACTGTTGATGAACACAGGGATCAGAATCGTCGAGGAAGAGCAGCTTCATAGGTGGTGAGAAGGCTCTTCGAATCCACATGGGCATGGCGTAACAGGCTAATAGAAGGGGCAGAGGAGTCAAGTCTATAGCTACCCGGCTCAAATTCAATGTGTTAGCAAAAAAAAATCTGGATCCAAGAAATTCAGTACCAATGAATGGATGAATTGTTACAAATGAGCAAAACACCGACAGACCTTGTCAAACCGTCTGAATATAGTTTACATCATTTTCGCTGATACAAGAGCATTACCTTCAGGTACGCGTTACACTCTTTCAGAAGTTAGGTATGCAGCTTCAGGCAGGCTTCAGGTGTGGGATAGAGGTGCAGAAGGCAGGCAGTGGATAGGAGTTACAAGGGACGCCTAAAAAAGGAACCTGGGACCTGTGCTCTGATACCATGTTAGGCCAGGAGTAACTCCAGAAAACTGATTCGTTTATTTATTAAGCCAACTATCTATTATATACATGAATGTGATTGTTCAGTTCATCTTCTCGATGACTGTTCACATTCAATTCCCCCAATCACTGAGGATTAGGTGTCAACAAAAACTGCTATTCTTTAAAAGGAACCGTAGAAAGATAAAAAATTGCACACGAAACTGCTATTCCTTAAGCGGGATAGCAGTTGTTACTTAAGAGGAACTACGAGTAAAACAGACACAAATGAAAGTGCTGATCCTTTGGTAGAACAACATAAAAACAAATCAAAGCAAAATTGTTGTTCCTTAGAAGGAACAACAACAAGAAAAAAAAATGACGAAACTGTTGTTCCTTAGAAGGAACAACAACTATTCCTTAAGTGTGTAGAATTTTGTAGATTTTTTCTACAAATCAGCTAGCTCTGATACCATGTAGAAATTTAACCTGTAGAACAAAATGATATATGCAATTTCCTAAAGAATAATACTTTTTCTACTTCTACAAAACATTAAGTGGAAGCATAATCGAATTCATGAGCAACATCAAGTAGAAACATGCATAACTAATCAAGAGAAATAATCACACATAACGCAAGGTATATCTAGGGGAAAGCACCAACATAAAACCCCAACCATGTATTATCAATCAAGTGGAAATCCTCTTCAACATACAAAAAGAATCAACTCAATAGCTATCCTACTCTCTTTGTACTCTTATGATCTTCAATCAGAAGATGAAAATCATGGACTACCTAGGCCTCAATATATAGGCCACAAGTCCTCAAATCTTCTATAATAGGTCCTTCTCCATGCAAGGAATACTTACTAGAAATATCCAAGCATATGATAGTACACTGTCCCACATCTGATCTCAACTGGGTCTCTGATAGAACTAACATGCAACAGTTATCCATGAATGAATCCTCAGTTATCTAAAATAATAGTTGTCACATGTGTTAGCCTCCTACTCATAGCAGGTATTCATCTTTCATGATCGACATTTCTACATACCAAATATGTCATACTTTGCATGCTGCAATGTTCCATATTTGCTACTGAGGCCAAAGAAGTGTCCATGAGAGTGTGCTAGTCTAAGTGCCTCTGATGTATTCCAATTTTGATGAGTTATTCCATTTTTGAAGAATTTTCAGTTAAAGGGAGGTCCAAACAGCTTAATCTTGGTCTCCCTAGGTTTCAATTTCCTGTTGTAGAATATAGAGAATCATTATCTGTCCAAACAGCTTAATCTTGGCAGATTCTTAGATAGGTAGAGAAGCAGGGGTGCTCAACAGCCTAATTTGAGCCCCTGGATGAAATAAGTATAGATGTAGATAGGAGGACGGTAAAAAGAAAAAAGTTGAAAAGCTGGGTTTGCTAGTTCAAGTGCACCCAAACCAAAAGAAGAAAAAATGCTAGGTAAAGTAGGTTGAGTAAGTAGTTTTGTGGTTGCAGAAATCAAGCTATGTGATCCATTTCATGTCTTCAAGTGTTATATTTATCCAGATCACAGTTTGGAGGCACTTTTTCATTTGATCAAATCAAGCAAGGCATCTCTAACTCCCCCTTCTTCTTATTTCCCAAATCACTCACTAACATCCCCTTAAGGACCTTGGGATCTGCCCAAAAATCCCATTTTCACTCCATTCTTGTTGAAAACCAAGTTGACATCTGAGTTGACTTAGTCAAAAGAAGCCACATTTCTTGTGTAAAAATTAATCTTTACACAATCCATTCATTTCCCTATGCTTAAGTTTCCATTCTATAAACTTAGCATGCTTCCCCTCCTTTGCATTCCAAAGACCTCATATTAACATCTAATCCTGTTATCTAGCTCCCTAAATCATTTCCCCTCCCCTTATTCTACAAGAAACTGTATAATAACCCCAAAAAACACTAAATATTCCTCCCCATGGAAACTATAGCCAAGTACTAAAGTCGGAAAACCTTAGGTCTACTTGGGACCCATTGTTAGCCCCTTCGCGTCATTACCCTTGGGATTTATTTAACTTCTGGTTAAATAAACAACCATATTAACCTCCCCCCACACATAAAACCATACCATTACCCTCCGGACATACATATTATTATAGATTTCGTTTTAACACTTGGTTGAACGAATAACTATGCTCCCGTGCTAAAACACATTAAATCCAAAACCTAAGGTTCTAACCCACTTGAAGCTGCAAATAATTAGCGATTATCAGGCACGCTTTTCCACTAAAACCCAATCATGTTTCGCTCCCATCCATCGTAGGATCAGCCCTCCTAGATCCAATGGCCCTAATGAATATTGGGCGCCCCTTCATAGCGGTACGATAGTACCTGATGGTCGACGGTTTCATTGTTGTACACTGGGACAGCTGTTGGCCGCCTATTGCATCAGGCCGCCCCTGACATATACCACTCCCGTACCAAAAGCGGTCCGACGCAAACCGCTTACCACCCTCCCCGCTTGCCTATGTCACCGCATGACGATGCCACCACGTCGCCTGCCATTGTGCTATACCTGTGCCATGTCACCTGCTGACATCATCATCCACATCACCCTACCATGTCACCCCGCTGACATCATCTGCCGTATTGGGTCCCACCGCTGACGTCATGCTGACGTCATCGCCAAAAAAAAATGTGCAAAGGCGAAATCGCAGCTTAGGAAGCTCGGAATGAAAATCTAAGGCAATTTTTGATGCGCGATTAGCGCTTAGAAAGGGCCAAAATGGAAAGTCCCAGTTCAGCGCATGGTTTGCAGCAACTATTTTTTCCGAAAAGAGATAAAAAGGGCGATTTATCAGTTTAAAGAGGATTAATAGAGAAAGAGAGTCTTGATTCAAGTGTTAAAGAGTATCAAAGGAAAGATAAAGCCTAGATTTAATTAAAAAAGTATCAGTGAAGCGGCAAAGAGTATCAGATCGACAATATCAAAGCAGGTGAATATTAAAAGCCTCCATCAAAGTCAAAGAAATCGGTGAAGCCACTTAAGGCTCTCAGATCACAGTTAATGCACATCAAAGCCACTCAAGAGCAGTGGAGCAGAGACCAATGCGTAGTTATGATAAATGGCCAGCGCATAACAACAAAGGCCACATAGCCTCATTTTTTGTAACAGCTGCCCCCAACGCAGCATTAGATAGATATTTTTTACATTACTTGCAAGAGAAGTTAGGTTAATTGTAGTTGTTTCCTCAAATCTTCTATCAAATCTGTTTTGTAGATATTTTGCCTATAAATATAGCCCTGAACAATGTAATAAGGGTTGTTGGTTGGTGGGTCAGTTGATGATTTCTTCTTTCAAAACTGCGCTGTAACATATCCGACTATGTTAATACAAATGGCTGTTGAAGTTCACTATTTCTGAATGATCTGAAGGTGGGTTGGATGTTCTGGGACTTGCTATAGAATTCCTATGTCATGCTATGGAACAATAAGTTATACTAAACTGTGTCTTATGTTTTCTATTTTGTAAATCTCATCTATGTTTCATGATCTTGGTAACAGAGAAAAAGAATAGCATAAGATTTGTTTGAATGCACCTTATGTTCAATCTCTGTTATTTATTATGTTTTCTTCAGGATTAGTCATAAATATGAATTCTTAATTGCTCATGTTTGCACTAGTTCTCTCATTTTGAATACTGTTTAGGAATTCTTAATTGCTCCTATACAATATTCATCCATATTTCCCTCTGCCAGTATAATGAAAGATTCTTGATTTCCTTTCATTCCATGAATTCATTCCATCATTTCCAGATTTGAAAATTGTTTCTAGCCTGCCTATCCTTCTCTGTGGCACTACCTTTTCACCTAGAAGCCCTTTCAATAATTACACTCTTAGTGACTCCATCGCCCAATGGCAAAAACAATCATATACTTGCATCCCATTTCTGTTTGAGATCACCATCCAAAAATCTTAAAACTCAAACCCTGTTCATCATAGCTAGCCTAAAATCATCCCTTAAACAAAGCTAAATCCCAAAGAGAGAGCTCTCTCTGGTTGTAGGTAGGCTAGGACCTATAGCTAAAATATTGGTTAGTGGTTACCTCGGTCGTATTCCCTTAGGAGTCAAAGGGAACAACCTGAGCGATAACAACATGCATGCAAGCATTAACAAACTATATTTTATTATTTTAACAACTTGTTAAAATAATCTAATTGGACTTGACTAGTTAGAACTAAGTCAACTGATTCTCTCATTATAGAACTCATATTTATTCCCTCAATCAGTGGAGGAAATTATGGATTAATTCCTCAATTAGTGGGACAACTCATGTGCATGCTCACAAAGAATTCAAATTCAAATTTCCATAACTAATTAACTCAACTGAATTAATTAATTAATATTTCCAACTGCTGTTAAGACCAAAATTAGTTTTACTTCCTATAGATAGAGTAGGGACTGCTATAAATAGGAGGGGACCCAGAAATGCTATTTTTGGAACTTTCTATTTTTATCAGTTTCACCTCTCACCCAATGTGGCCAATGACCTCACTGGCCAAATTGCTATTTTTAGACATGCTATTTTTAGTAGGTCTATTTTTAGCACATTCTAAATTTAACATTTCTTGTTGCATGTTTTTCAACACTCCCTCTTAACAAGAAAGGCTTCCTCTCGAACCCGATCCTGTAAATTTGGAATGTTCGGCATGCAACACATCTACCTGGTCCACTTGCTCTAACAACACTTGGAACAAAAACACTCCCATCTGACCACTCTATTGGGCTAGGAACATACTTTGATACTGAAGCTATATGTGCTGCTGACAAGTGCTCCCTCTCTGACATATGCGCTACTGCAACATCTCCATGCATCTCTTACCATTGCACACCTCTCTATGCCACCTATCACTATGCAAAACACTTGTGCCTATCGCATTGCTGCAACCTACTAGCTATGCACTGTACTAGGATTCCCTGCACTGTCGCTCTCTCTCCCGCTCCATCCGCATCTGTCTCTACCCAATCAGTCAGTTCCTGCTACTCCACATCGGGGCTCCTGTAGCAAGGTCTCATCCAAGAGGTTGGGTACCTCAAGGATCCTGCCCCTCCTCCTTGGGATGATCACTCTATATCGCCCCACCTCCCACTTAGAGGTATGGCTGCATGTGATCCCTGAGCCCACCTGGCTCGAAATTTCCCCCTACTAGAGGTCTCTGCATGAGTAGATGTCTCTATTCGATCTCCTCTCAGCTTCCATTGTTGTGGCTGCTCCACAACCTCCTGAAGCTGCTACTGTTGGCATTATGGCATAGGTTTGATGCTATGGCTCTGGTGTTGTCCTTGATGGCAACTCAACTTGGTGACAGATCTCAGTTCAGGCACTCAGAAAGAAGAAAAATAAATATACGCAGGTTCATCTAGATGAAGGTGCGTATACACGCAGGTTATACGTTACTAAAGCACGTATATGTTGGGGAACTTACTCTTGGTCCATGGTAGTTAGTCCTTGGAATTTGAACCTATGGTTTTGGACCATGGCGTCTCGTCAGATGTGTTGATCCCTAGTTTTGGGTTCATGGTATTGAAATGTTATGGTTTTGGACCGTGGTATTGTGGAAGGCCTAATACTATAAAAGAGGAAGGAGATCTTGTGGCAAAGCAATCATCTGAATTATTATTGAATATCTGAAAAAGTGGTAGATCTGGAATACTGGTAATTGGGTGATGGTGCAGATCTGGATCTGATTGAAGGAGGAACCTTAGCGCAAAAAGAAGGATAAAATCTATTGATGGGTCTTAATCTTTAAGTTTTAATAATAATATCCTTGTATGATTTTGGTTTTTTATATGTGGCGCTTGCTTGATCTATAACACTGATAATCTTGGTTAATTAGCGTCCTGAATATCTGAAAGAGCGAATTATTTTTTATAGATCTGTACGCAGGTTCAGTGAAGCTAAAGCACATATACACGCTGGTTCAGTGAATGGAAACCGTGTATACGCAGTTTGTTCCAAACACAGAAGCGTATGCATGCATGTTGCAGGTTATTGAAATAGTGTATATACTTTAAGTTGTGATCTAGATACTTCTGTTTATTGCTGTTGTGTTCTGCGTTCAGATTTTGGCGTGTGGTTCCATGTACTGTGTTTTGGGTACAACTGTCAGAAAAGTATCTACTTGATTCAGATCTAATTGGTGGAAAGGAGATTGGTTGACGAAGAAATTCTTGATGATTGATTGATGTTCATGGATCCAGTCTGAAAATTTATGAAACGTGGTCCCTGGAAGAAAGAGAAGGTTGTAGCCTTCTGTAGGCCAGCACCTACGTACTAGTATCTTGGCTAGTGGAAGAGCTAAAGGGGGTTGTAGCTCCCTTCCAGGAGAAGCTGGAGAATGAGAGAGGGTTGTAGCTCTCTGCAGGTTACAGCCTGCGTACTGGTAAAGGACTGCACCAGTACATTGTAAAGGAAGTTTCTAATTTAAAAGAAGATAGAGACGAATTGCAGCAGGTGGTTTTCACCCACATTGGGTTTCCACCTTATAACTTGTGTTCTTGTGTGTGATTGTCTTTTTGCTCTGTTTTACTGTCTCTGGTTACTGGTTATTTGATTCTACAACACAGATTAACAATCATCTTCACGATAAAGAAAATTAAAAGTTAGCTTTGTATACGCAAGTTTCCTTCTACATAGTTGCGTATATACGCGGGTTTATCTATCTCAGGTGGCATATATCATTTGTTTTGTAAAAGGAATATTTGACTTAATAATATTGATTCACCCCCTCTCTCAACATTATTTCCAACAATTGGTATCAGAGCCAGGTCCTTCAGAAGAAGCTTGATCGCTTGAAGGAAGATCTATCATCATGAGCAATTACGAGAGGGAAGCATCAATCAGGCCACCGATTTTTGATGGGACAAACTTCGTGTATTCGAAGGTAAGAGTTAACTTTTAACTGCCTAATTCTTCAATCTCTGGTATAAGAAGTCTGGATTCATAGATACAAAAACAGGTATGAAACTTTTTTTCCTTCAACAACTCCTACAGATCCGGCTGAGAAGAAGAAATATGAAACAAATGCAAAGGCGGTCAATACTCTATTAGGATGCCTATCTCAATCAGAATTTGTCAAGGTAACGCAATTTAAATCTGCAAAAGAGATATGGGACAAGATTGTTCTAAGCTATGAAGGAGATGATCAGGTAAAACGGACAAAACTTCAAACCCTCAGGATTCAATATGAAAATCTCAAGATGTATAATGATGAGAGTGTGGCTAATTATTTTCTTCGTGTAGATGAGATTGTTAATTTTATGAAGAATTTGGGTGAAGAAATAAAAGAGGCAGTTGTGGTTGAAAAAGTTCTAAAATCTTTGTCCTCTAGATTTGAATCTAAAGTTTCTGCTATAGAAGAAAAGGAGAATCTACAAAATCTTAAAATGTCACAAAGCTGCAAAAAACGGAATTTCTAACGCTTATGAAAATGAGGAAAGGAGGTACAGGAATCAGACAGGAGAGTAAGTTGCCTTCAAGGCTTCAGGCAAAGGAGAGTACTATGAGTCAGGACACGTGTCAGAAGAAGAAGAAGAATCAAATTTTGTTAGAAATCTTCAACGAGGTACTGGAAGATTCAGAGGTAAGTTACCTTTCAAATGTTTCTCTTGTGGAAGAGTAGGTCACTATGCTGCCAAATGTCCTCACAAGGATAAGATTGACAAGGGGAAGGAACCTGTTAGATGGAACGAGAAACAAAATGCAAATAAGAAAAGTTATTACACTCATGAAGATAGTGATGGACTATCAAATAGCGCTTGAAAATGAACGAGGTAATCACTATAAAATTTTAATGGCCTTTGAATATGATGATAACATGGATGCTATAGACGTGGATGGCTTTTATGAAGAGATTTCTAGACTCAAAACATGTTTAGAAGAAAAGAATATGATCATTGATACTCTGCAATTTCAACTTGATGAAAAGGAAAAATCTCTTGAGAAGTTAGAATCTGAAATTGTTGGCCTTAGAAAAGAAATTGAGAAAACAAAAGCCCTTAATCTTAAATTTGTTAAAGGATCTGAGACTTTGAATGAGATTATCAATGTGCAACGTTCCCCTCTAATCAAGACAGGTCTGAGGTATAATGGAGAAGCATCTCAAGCTTCCACCTCCAAAAGTTATCTTGATGCAGCAAGAAGGAGTGAGCAAAGGCCTAATAGAAATCATCAGGTAAATCAGGGACAGTCTTCCTCAAGAAAAAACAAAGACTATCAAGAAAATTGGGGGCATGCTACCCTAAGGACAAACAGAAGCTACAACCAGCCACAGGTAAAATCTTCCCAATTTTCTTCAAGAATGGATGTCAGTAGAAACTATAATCAGTTGGAGGATAGTCGCAGGAATTTCTTCAATGGCCAATGTTTCTCTTGCCATAATTTTGGTCACAAAGCAGTTCAATGTGTTGCCTATAAAAAAATCATGACTAGAGAAGCTCAAAAACAAAGAAGTATGCCTGCAATCACGAAGAGGACCTATAACAACTTTTCCGACCTTGATAGTGAAATTGAATGCTCTATTTGTAATAATTTTGGTCATGAAGATTCTGAATGCAGGAGCAGGTTTTGGAAGAGAACTCAGAAGGAACAAACCTCAAGTGCGAAAACATGGAGAATGAAGGAACCACAACCAGAAAGATGTGGGATAGCTTTATATGCAGAAGGACATGAAAATCAATGGTACATTGACAGCGGATGTTCGAAGCATGTGATAGGTGATAAAGAAAAACTTGAATCATATACTGCTTTAGAAAAGGGAAAGAAAGTTTCTTTTGGAAATGATACCTTGCAGCCATAAAAGGAAAAGGCACTGCTCAGTTGAAAGAAAAGGTCAAAGCTAGAAATGTTTTGTATGTTGATGGCTTGAAGCATAATCTACTGAGTGTTAGTCATATGTGCGATAATGGAACCGAGGTAATATTTTGATCAGATGGGTGTAGTGTTCGTGATCTTGATACAGGAAGAACAATGATCAAAGGCAGAAGAACTCCAAATAATTTATACATATTTGAAGAAGGACAACAATAATGCTATTTGAACAAGGACGATGAACACTGGTTGTGGCACCAGAGGTTGGGGCATATAAGCTTTTCACAAACAAGGAAAGCATGCAAATACTAGGTAGTTCGTGGTCTTCCAGACATCAAAATTCTAGACAACACCATATGCAAATCATGTCATTTTGGTAAGCAAACCAGAACTAACTTCCTTGAGAAGGAAGGATCAGCCAGCAGGCCTCTTGAGCTAGTCCATACAGATGTATGTGGTCCATTTAGGACAAGGTCACCTCGAGGAGAAGAATACTTTATATTATTCATTGGCGACTTCTCTAGGATGGTTTGGTTAGGACTTATGAAGCACAAGGACGAAGCATTCGAAAAATTCAAATCCTTCAAAGCCTTGGTTGAAAATGAATCAGATTACAAAATTAAGTGCCCCAGGTCCGACAGAGGTGGGGAGTGTACCTCAAATGAATTTTTCGATTTCTGTGAAGAACATGGAATAAGAAGGGAATTATCTACAGCTAGGAATCCTCAGCAAAATGGAGTGGTGGAAAGGATGATCAGAACAGTCCAACAAATGGCTCGTGCTATGCTTGATGAGTCTGGAACTCCCGCAACCTTCTGGGGTGAAGCTGCATTTGCTGCGGTTGTTATTCTCAACAAAAAAAATGTTTGAGTGAACAACACCCAAACTCCGCATGAGCTCTGGTATGGTGAGACTCCTTCGGTAAAGCATTTCAAAATTTTTGGGAGAAAATGCTATATTAAGAATACTGATGAACAGCTTGGCAAACTTGAACCTAGAGCA
>APFE031295783.1:1948-58499 GCA_000404065.3 Pinus taeda
ATCTGGTTATCTGGGTGACTTACTGGTACTTGATGATCATTTGATATTTATGGATCCAGTTTGAAAATTTATGAAAAGTGGTCCTTGAAAGAAAAGAAGTAGGGGGTTGTAGCTCCCTTCCAGGAGAGACAGGAAAACGAGAGAGAGTTGTAGCTCTCTGCAGGTTGCAGCCTGCGTACTGGTAAAGGACCGCACCAGTACAAGACCATTGTAAAAGGAGTTTCTAATTTGAAAGAAGATAGAGACATATTGCAGCAGGTGGTTTTCACCCACATTGGGTTTCCACCTTATATCTGGTGTTCTTTGATGTGACTGTCTGCTTTTCTTGTTCATGCTCATTATTTATGGTATTGGTATGCAAAAATAATTCAAAGTATAAATAAGGAAGATTTGGTAAAACAATTAGATAATACTGATTCAACCCCCCCTCTCAGTATTATTTTCAACAGTAAGTTCCTCATATAGAACACCAAAGGACACCACTCACAAATAGATCACAAATCAATAAACCAATATTCTTGACATGGTTAAAACCCTCAAAGAGGGAATTAGTCCACAGCCTGAGCCAATGTGGCCACTTCAGGAAACTCCCAGATTAAAGCAAGATCTTTTACTTTCGTGATGTGATTAGAATTGCATTTAAAAATAGAATAATTGAACATATTTGCATGTTGTAAAGAAGAAGGAACATGACAATCATCAGCAACATAAAATAACAAGACGTTGATAATAGAGTTAGTCCAAGAGGGACTACGTCTCCAGGCCTCGGTGTCAAGATGGTGTAGGTCGCTGCATTAAGTACTATCAATAGTGATGATGTACATAAGAGGTGACGTCGCTATCATACAAGGAAAATTTCCTCACGCAAGAGTGGAGCCAAGACATATTCTGCTACAGGAACTCTCAATCAAAAAGGACTCCTATCAGTATGACCTAAACTCATGCATGATGAGAATGAACATCCTACCAACATGGCATAAACAAGATCTCAATGCAAACATACATGGCGACAACATGAGTATCCCAACAACATGACAACAAAAGGATCTCAAATAAAACATGATGAAGCATGACAACAAGTACATCCCACAAATGATTCTGCATCACATCAAGCAAGAATTATGAAAACAAGATCCCACATCAAACATCAAACATGGATCCATGCAACACAATGTATCTCATAGCAAAAACAAGTACATGAACACACTGCATATACCTCACATCTTGGGGCCATCTAAAGAAAAGGATGTCAAACTGTTGAAGTTGGTCGCACCCATCAATCTCGCAGCATCAGAACTCATTGAATGGATGCTCGCACATGCATGCTGACACTTGCACTCCACTTAGAAAAGTGGCCGAAAAATGAAATGAGCAAATGGAAAATCTAAATGCATCATCAAATTTGTGGCGTCGAATAGTGTAAAATCGACTGTCAAATTTCTGAATTTTGAGAAAGTGGAAATCTGGGGCTTAAGAAATCTTTTAGATTCCCCCTAGATTCCTCAAATATTCCCTCCTCCGGGTCCTCTGCAAATGTTGGGTTGTGTTATATTTTTTCCACGACTAGCCCACGTAGTTAACTGGGGGGTTAGAGGGGGGGCAGAGCCCCCCATCGTTGCACCGATTGTGTAGCAGCCGCGGGGGGGGTCACAGGGGGTTTGAGGTGTACCCGTAACCCCACTTATGAAACAAGTCCAATCATAATTTTCCCATGTACACTAGTGTAAGTCCATTTTAACTCTTGAGGTATTAAAAATTGAGAAGGACAAAAAAAAAAAATTAGATGTAAAACTCTTGCTACTTAAAAACTATTGAGTTAAGATATATTTACACTATTGTGTATGAATTAATGCTTGGCATTCTTTTCAATTTTTTTCATTTTAGAATAGAAATTTTATGTAATTTGACGTTTGGTTAATAAAAATGGATGTTACACCTCTCATCTATGTTAAATTGTTATATTTACTGTTTTTATAATTATGACATTGGGCTAGTTTATTCTACATGTAACGGCATCTATAAAAATGGACATGACACATTTCCCTGATAAGACACTGTAAAATAATCCTACTTGTTTTGATGCAAAATTGAACACCTTAAAACCTTGTTCAAGATACAGATTTATGTCACCTCAAAAGCATATTTGTTATTATAACCAAATTAACATATAACATTTTTATTTCTTTATTAATTAAAATAACTTATACCATTCAAATTAAAATTTGATAATAATTGAATATTATCAATGTAAATTATTTTAATACATAATAAATTTTGATCTCAATTCTCATTCTAATAATCATGACAATAAACCAATATTGATTGATTATCCATCCTCATTCATATTAACACTCACATGGATTATAATAATCATGAGAATAAGCCAATATTGAGTGATTTATCCATCCTCCCTCATATTAACACTCACATAGATTATAATTTCTATATGAAATGTAAAATGCATCTAAACACTTAGTCAAATCTCTAGCGACTCACACCTTTCCCTCCCTATAATAAAACATTGCTCATATACAAATAAATTAACCAAAACATGTAAATTGAACCAATAAACAATGTTCAAAGCCAATCCTTAAAGCAGATTCATGCACAAAGTGAGAGGAACAGACTTGGACGTGTGCATTTAAGAAATAGGCACTGCACATAGCTTGAGAAGCAGAGTATTAGCTTATGGACTCTTAGAAGCCAGCAAGGGCACCCACCTTAATCGAATTATTCCCTACTAAAATTGAGCATAAACATGCACCAACCAATTTTAAAATCTTATAAAAAAGCCCTCACCCTTCTGCTATGTCTCTCTTTATGCACTCACTCCTAAACACCCCACATGGGTCTCACAATCCCAAGACATTAATTTCACAACACCAAAGGTCATGTAAAGCTTTGCTTGTGTGGGTGGCACATATTATTTTCCAAATTATTATTTATTTGACCAAAATATTATTATCTATTTGAAAACTTTTGGGTGGTGTTACTTCAACGTTTTTAAATTTCGAAGGTTTCAGACATCGCGTGCGCGCGCGTCAGATGGACTGCCGGACCGTCAACGGCCGTGAGGACAACCTGTCCTCGGCCGTCAATTCGACGGCCTGTCGTTATCCGCTCGTAAAAAAATACTCGTATACGATTGCACCGACATTCCATGTACAGATACGGTTCGTATACAATACATCGTATCTACGTTATGACCATTTAAATCACGAGGATCAAAGTAGAGATGCATTGGCATTTCTTTTGGAATTGAATATTCTGCCCTATATTTTTATTTTTCTTAAATAATGTGTAATTGCATGTGATGTTCGTTATGTCCTGACAAGATTTTATTGGGTGTATTGTCCCTTTGAAACCCAACCAGAATTTTGTATGCATGTAAAACAGGGGATTCAACCAGTGAAGCCCCATTAGGTTTGAAAAAAACATGATGGGTGGATTATTAATTGGAATCAAAGGGTGTGGGGAAATTCATTGCAGAAAAAGGTCAAAAAGGCTACCCTGTCAGACAACGTTAATATAAAACAATGAGATAATTGAGCATATGGAGCAGTGTCATGAAACACTTCACTGAAACAATTCCTAGAATAGTGAAACATTAAAAAAATATGAGTCTTTTCACACCTAAAAAATGAGTTTTTAAATTATCAAAAAGTAAACCTTAGCAACAATTGTGTGACTAAATTGTAGATGAACCAATATGCCTGTGTATTGTAGTCAGAATGTTTGTGACTAAATCACAGATAAAACAACATGCCTTACCATATGCTAAATTGCTATTTTGTATTTAATAGTCATATGTATGTATGGGATCGTATGATTAATTTGATACGAGATATCTTACCAACTTGACATTTTAGTTGGAAAAAACCAAGAGGGGAGGTACAACTTTTAAAAATATTTAGGAAAGAATTGTATGGTATAAGGTTATTTAAGTGATTGAAATAAAACTGAATTAGTGGTTATTTTTATTTTTAAATGATTGGTAATTTTAAATTTAATTTAAATGGCACAATCTATAAATTAAGTAGTTAGTAAATGTGGATAAGTATTAATTTATAATATATATTAAGGACACTTATTTTATAATAAATATTTGCATTGTTACAATTAAAAAAAGTCTAAAAATTAATTATATTATTATTATTTAAAGTTAAAAACACACAAAAAGACACATTAAAAAAATATGTAATAAGAAAAACACAATAAAGTAACAATAAACAATAAAAGTTTAATGACATAAATAAAAATGAAATATAATTAAATTGAAAAATAAAAAGTCATAACAACCTTTGATTGGGCAGTTATGGTTAAGTTTGTGTGTTTCCTGGTTATGACTCTGCATTGTCTAAAATGTTTTGTTGTTTTTTGGTCAAAACTGATAACCCCTGCGAGGGCTATTTTGATTTCTTGGACTGGTTTCCCCTCTGTTGGGGTAGTCAATGATAGACAATTTTACTGTGTGATGAATGATGTTCAGAACTTTTGAGGCCAGGCCTCATTGTAACTTCTTTTCTGTATCATATTAACAGATTAATCTTACTTAGCAAAAAAAAACATTAAACTTATTGACCTATTAATATTTTTAATATAAAAATGATTAATACATACTCGTTAATACCAATGAAAACAATATTAAAAATTAAAATACAAATTATTAGAAATTGAAATTAAAAATTATTAAAAAATTATTATTAACATTTTTAATATTAGCCCCAAGGGTTAGCTCAATTGGCGGACTTCCCATAGTTAAAATCACATTGCTAATGGAAAGTCACAAATCATTTCTCCTTGATGCTCTTGAGGTTAGGCTTTGCTAATGAGCCTACAGGAAGTGATCCTTACGGGTGGATCTTCCTAGATAGTTAAAAAAAAAAACATGAGGGTTAGCTCAATTGGGTGAGCCTCCATTGTTAAATTTTCATTGCTTGTTGAGAGATCGCAGGTTCAATTCTCTCAACATTATTGGGGTCAAACTGCATGGTTGAGCTGAAAGGAAGTGATCCCTTTGAGTGGGATTTTCTGGTACAATATTTTCATGGATATATCAGTTATTGATCTCCGAGATAGGAAAAACATATTTTTTATATTAAAATTATTAATACAAACAAAAAAAATGTTATTATTAACAATTAATACACAAACTTATTGAAAATTAAAAGGCAAACCTGTTAAAAAGTGCGAATTCAATATTTATGAAAACTCATTAAAATTCAAGCTTCAAACTTTGATTATTACAATCTTGAAAATTGAAAGTCAAAGTTTTAAAACCTTGAACACAATCTTATTAAACTAGACTAAACTTTTTGTAATTAGATAGATATCTAAGATTTTTTTTCTTAAGCAACAGGAAGACCTATCATAACTTTGTTTTCAAATCAACAATGAAGACAACCATCTTGCTACTATTTACAAATGCAAGTTGATTCGTCACCATTATTCAAGGAAAACTACACCACCTAGAATGATCCGCTCGTGGACCTTAAGGGTGCGAAATTTCACTCTTACTACATGACTTTGGGTCTTGACTCTTTAACATGTTTCCTTACATCCGAGGAAGATGAGATCTTATCCAAGAAAAAAATAAAATTAGGGTATACTGCAAGCCAAAAAAACGTCTAAAATATAGAGACGAAGAAACCAATTTTTCTTTTTTAGTCAGACAAATGTTTAATTTATAGAGATGAGAAAACTTATTAATCTAAAATTTTTGAAGTTAGACAAATGTCTAAGATAGAGAGATGGACATGTTCAAATAGAAGATGCTTAAGAATTCACTTTCACCCTTTTAATTACATTAATAAGCTTAATTGAAAATAAGTTGTTCAATTTTAATCATCACAAACATATTTGTGAATTGTGGACAAATTAATTTTTTGACCCCAATTTTATTTGATTAAGTATTGTGTTGTTTTTGTATTTTCTAAAGAATATGTAGTAATAAAAATAAATATATTAAATAAGTAAATTAGTATAGCCATATCAATTAAATGGTTGGTAAAATTAGATAAGCATCAATATATGATGAGTATCAATAATGGTTACTCCATAATACACTTCAAAATCATAAAAATTACTTAAATTATACTTTATTTTAAATTTAATTATTTTTAATTATAAAAAGAATTGTCAAAGGAACTTAGCTCAAGTGGTATGGTTCACAATTTTTTTCCCAAGTGACGTGGGTTCAAGTCTCTAGAGACATGTTGGCTTATGTGGTATTTATGAAATACTTCTAATAATAGTAGAATAGTGGCAGTCGTTTCTACGAAGTTATTGTTTGTGCCTAGTGGAATGTACTCATTACTGTTAAAAAATAACTTATAAAAATAATTAATATATGAGGTGAAATTTTTTTTTTTCAAGGGAAATCAACTTCATAGCGAGAATGGGTCAATTCAACAATCTTCATAACTCAATAGCCATTATAATAATATTTTTCATAATAATGTCACTAGAAATTGAACATAGGTGGGGAAATAATAACAAATTTTCCCAATTATTAAACATATATATACATTTTAAAAATCATGTAACAATTCCCTATGGGGGTGTTGAACGATGTGATTGCAAGCCCCGAAGGACCTCGTGGGGATTGATGATGGGCACGTGGATGCAGGTCTGAAGGCCTGCCCCCATGACTTCTCTAAGTACCTTGCGATCTGGAGCATTGAACCTTGAGTGCGTGAAACATTCACTCAAAGGGTACATTGCAGGTGGTGGTGTTAGGGGAGCGTTCATGGTTGGGGAGGAGGCCCAATATAACTTGGATAGGGCCTGGCTCAATTTTAAAATCCTGCATGGTAAATGGTGTTATTATGGCTCCTAGTGTGTTAGGTTGGAGAGGGAAATTTCTAAGTCACGATCTTGAATGGTGAGGGAAAGGTGGCAGATTCATTGTCAACAGTCCTTCCGGCTCCTGCGAGGGTATAACATGGTGAAGTATTGGTTAAGCCTGCACATGCGTTTAGTGGGTCAAAGCAGCCGATGTGATAATTCATTTACCCTAGAGCAATGATGGTTCAACAAAGGGTGGGGAATTCTTTTGATGAGAAATTAGGGTAGGGAGGTGCATGTTCGTGCATGGAGAGACTCTGTTCTTGGTGCCCTCACTAGTTCTTTAGTTAGGGTAATTTTGTCCTGGTGGCATAGTGCACCATGGGTGGAAGACTGGGTGGTGGGCAACATTTTCCCCTCATGCGTTAGTGGTTCTGTGTTGCTAGAGGTGAGATCAAGTGCCCAACAACTCAACTCAGATAGTAGGCAGACAATCCTGGTGGTGGAAGGAGGGAAGCCCTCCATTTTTATTTCGGTCAATGTTTTCTGGTGGATTTGAATGAGGCCGACACCTCGCATTTCATGCAGGTCATCTAGTCTGAAGCCTAATTCGACAAACCCTGTGGGTGGTAGGAGCCTATACTTGATGGCGTCGACATCCAGTGGAAAACATACAAGACATGGTGGTTCTAGGGGTGGTCGCCTTCCCTCATTAGATTCAACAGGCCATGGGGGAGGAAGACCTGGTGGCAATTGCAAGGATTCTTCGGACGTTCAAGGAGGCAGAGGCTCGAGAGTTTCAATTGGTGGCCGAGGTGGCCACACCATGAGAGGCCAACACTGAGGAGGCTCTTCTTGTCACAGATGAGGACAGAGTCAGGGGGTGGCGCATCGTGGAGGAAGGGGATAGCAACAAACATGCTGCACAGATAGTTATTGGGACCTCATCCAGAAAATTATGGATAGATTAGCTACCACATAGCGTGTGAGGTAGGAGGAACATGTAGAGCTTATCGTGAAACTGAACAAGATGCACTATTTTCAGTGGCATACCAGGGAACGTGTGGAGGTGTTCTGGCGCGGCCAGAATCTACTCTCTGAGAAAGTTGAAAAGCTGGTATCCAGATGGCCCATTTCGAAGAGCATGTGAAATGTGCCTTCCGCCTTCCTTTGCCTCCTAGAAAAGCCCCAGATAATCCAACCTCCATCACTTCTGACGATTGATATGATATCAAGTTTTTTTTTTTATGTATCTTGCCTATTACTTTCTATTGTTTTGTTTTACTGTCACTTGCTACTAGTAGTAATCAACAAACCTAGTCGGGGTGAGACTGCTTGTGTTTTTGTTAATGATGTAGACTTTTTTGAAGAATGAATAGAAGACCAGTTTACAAAAAAAAAAAAAAAACTGTAACAATATTCTTAATCATTGAGATTCTCTTCCACTTTACCATAGAAATATTTCTTACAATATCATGAGACAATACTAGGTTTATCAATCTCATATGCTTAATATAACATATGTTGATATTACATTTTTTAATTAATTAATTTAAGTTAAATTAATTAAAAAAACATAACTAATTTGGAGATAAATTTAATCCTTGATATATGACTATTAATAAGAATATTCTGACATATTAAACAAATATTAATTTTTTATCATTCACTTAATAATTACGGATAATTAAATTAAAATTAATTAAAATTTTAGATAAATTGTAAAATGCACATGATTATAAACATAATTAAGGTTAACTTTCTACCCTTCACATAATAATTACTCATTAAATTAAAATTTATAAACATAATTAAGCTTAACCTTCTACCCTCCCCTTAATAATTACTCATTAAAATAGATGAGGTAAAATGAGATGAATAAAATGTTAAATAAAAAATAATAATAATGATACACAAAATGCCCAAGTTAAAAAAGCATCAGTTAGTGAATGATGCCCCCTAACCAACAAATATTTATAAATACCCATAACGTTAATCATGAGATATTTATAAATACGTATAAACTTAGAAAATAGAAAATAAGGTAAAAATGATATATATAAGATAAAATGTATGGGAGTTTAACTTATTTTTACCATGTTATATTTTCCATTTTCTTGTATGTTGAAAAAAGAAAAAAAATATATAGAAAAGAAAAGGAAAGAGAAGAGAAATAAAAAATGAGAAAAATAAACAAAAGAATAAAAAAGATTATATATATATATATATGAAAAACAAATATGCAAAATCACTAATGTCTGTGCGATAGTTTAAATGTCGTTGTAGTTATATTTAGATTAATGTTTAATCTTTTTTATATTAAATCAATAATTAATTAAGTTGTAAATAAATTCCAATTGATTGGACCTTTTTGTCGGATTCTAATAAATATCATGCAAGAACCATGGCGGAGATCATCCCGGCCTGGATCAATGGTGGGGAATGAAGTTCAGACCCCCCCTTTCAAATTTTAACAGGGGAGGAGAGGGGGGGGGGGGTGTGGGTGGGGTGGAGGGGTTTGAAAAATGGATTCTTATTTACTGACCTCACCTACGTGTCATCCCTAGAGTCATTTCAGAACCCCCCTCTCGAAAACCATAAACTACCTACCCCACCCCCTCGAAAACGACCTTTCTCATCTGCTCCACTCCCACTACCACTTTCAACCTCCATTCACATCATTCCATTTGTCACTCTCTCATTCATCTGTGTCATATATCCGTTATATTCATAAATTCCTCCCACTAGTAGCTAATTAATTGTTACCTCATTCAATCCTTCCCGCCAATGTCTAGTGAATTAACTAGACACACCTAAAAATGGTTAATTCATTCAAATCACTTTGAGACATTTTTGCTTCCCTTCATACTCCTTTTCTACCATTCTCTTGCAGCAACACAAGTGCAATGCAGATTTTATCAACTCATAGTCATTTTCCTACACTAGTAATCAACGATTTCTTGGTAATTCGATACTCCTGCCTGTAATTTCCCAATTCATCATGTCGGCATCCAAAGGAAACCCAAGTTAATTGTAGAAAGCCTAGTGCTGCCTCCTGTAGTTAATTTTGATCAACTTGTCCTTGTTGATAAGGAATATAAAATCTTTGAAACTCAGTGTGAGCTCGATCTTTATGAACTCCACAACTGGGCAAACTAGAAGTTTTTAGATGCCAGCGATGAATTGAACATATAGTACTCTTTCCTACCCTAATTGATATTTCCCCATACCTTCTTCTGCCCTGAATATTTTACCTGGTGTCATTTAAGGTATCTCCCAAATCAAAAAGTTGTAATTGCCCAAAACAACAAAGCCTTATTCACCATTACTCCTGAGTCAATAAGTCAAATTCTTCAGGTCAAGCCTACAACCCCTCTGCACCCTTTTTCTATAGATTATCTCATGGAGATTTACCAAAAAATTACATTTTCTCAACGAGCCAAAATTTTTAAATCATTTTTACCTGAGAATTCTGAGTTACCGAGAACTAATCCCCCTATTCTTCTTCAATATTAAATAAATGTCTAGACACGTCCTTTCCATGGTTTTATGTCTATTAAGTTACCCTAGTAATGATTGCATTGATAAGGTAATTCTAGGGTTTTTATCAGTATCCTTAGCAGGTGATAAACCATCATTAATTTTCAATTACAGTCAATTTTTGGCAGACAACATTCATGACAAGTTTTTGAAGTTTTATAATAAAGATGATTTTAAGCATCAATCAATCCTTGTGCATTTATTTATATTTTATCAGGCATATATATTCAAGTTTCCAATATAGAAATTGGTGCAAAGGGGAATCCTCAATCTATTTATTCATTAGACTTAATTGGTAAGGAATAACACAAAGGAGTATTTTTTCAGTAATTATGTAAATAAGTTTTTACATACAACATCGTGTCTTCTCAGTAGTAATGTTATACCTAGAATTTCACTTGAAATCAAAAAAATATTCACCTCACTGACCATTCTAAGATTGGAGACTGGTACCTTTATTAGAATTACACAGAAATCAAGATCTAGGGATGTGAGCTTCCTCCCTATAGGTTTCCAACATTTATACCAATATGGATTTTTGCATTGGAATACATTAGACAAATGATGAACATGGATGATTTGCATTTTGTATCCAACAAGACGAAATCTCAATTTAAATTAAAAGCACAGATTGGTCCCTTTATTGTCAACACCAGAGTAGCATCAAAGGAGTCAGATATTCTATAAAATAAATGAAGTTAAAATTGAGCTTCACCTAGTCCTATGATCTCTTATGGAATATTCTGAAGCTGAGAGTTGAGCAGAAGATTACACCTTATGCACATTCACCCAGGCAAGAAATAGAAAAATATGTAAATAAAGAAGAGTGGTAGGAGAACACATTGCAAGAGACGAAGGAACAAATTGATATTACAAAAACTTCACAAGCTCTAGTTCCTCAAGAGAAAGACACTAAGAGGCCAAGAGAAAGTTTCTCTCCTACAGTTTTAGAAATTCAAGAGACAAACATCACAATTTTTAAGAGAAGAAAGAAGACCAATATTCATGAAGAGCCATTTCAAGGAGAAATTTCACAGGAGAAGGCAACAATGGCATTAACAGGTTTTCATACTTCTATCTTTCCAAGGATTAAAGAGATCAACACAAATTCTCCTATATCATCTGTTTCTCATGGTACATAACAACTTAACATTTTTTCTAGGTATAAAGAGATTAAAAGAAAGAATAAAGCACTAAAGGCCACCACCTATTTTGAATTATGGAAACAAACTTCTGCTACACTTAATGAATTGACAACATTGATCCAAAACCAAAGTGATGGATGGTGTGATAGACCATAGGTATGATAACCATCAAGCAGATAACCCAACCCAAATAGTCACAGAGATGAAGTGAAAGTGTCATATTCAAGAGCGACTTGCACCATAAAGTGATTTTCCCCTTTTCCCATTTTCCCCAGTCATTGCTGACCAATACCTCTTTATTTTTTTTAAACAAGCTTGAGGAGGATAGCATATGCTTGGTGTATAATTCCACCCTCCGGGTGAATCCATCGTGATGTGATGTTTTGACGAGTCTAGTGAAGGTGAAACTCGATCTTGTCATGATAGACACGTTTGTCATTATTTGATGCTTTAACAAGGGTTAAAATGGAGATGGGTTCATTTTTACACAATCTTGAACCATAGGGAACTATGCTTGGATTCAGTTTCATGTTTACACAAGCTTGAAATGAAAAATTATGCTTCAATTTAGTTTCATTTTTACACAAGCTTGAACCATGAAAAAAAACTATACTTGAGATTGGTTTATATGCCCCCAACATGATGACTGGATTCTAGGTGCATGCCCCCCAAGCTTCATTACATTCACCTAAGTAGACTACTTGTGGCTATCAGTTGGATGGAATGAAGGTTCATTTACGAGATCAAGTGAAAGACTCGACTGGGATTTTACGAGATCTAATCAAAGACTCGAATTGGAACTTTGCTCCAAGGGACCTTGTTTCATTTTTTAATGAGCTTGACACAAGACAAGGATAATATATTGGAGGAACTATGCTCTGGGACCTGTTTCATTTTTTAATGAGGTTGACACAGTAAAAGAACTGTCCTCATATTCCTTGTTTCGTTTTTTAACGAGCTTGACACAAGACAAGGAACTATGATCTGGGACTTGTTTCATTTTTTAACGAGGTTGACACAGTAAAAGAACTATCCTCATATTCCTTGTTTCATTTTTTAACGAGCTTGACACAAGACAAGGAACTATGTTCATCTTCTTTGTTTCATTTTTTAACGAGGTTGACACAAGACTAGGAACTATCCTCATGCCCTTTATTTCATTTTTTAATGAGGTTGACACAAGACCAGGAACTATCCTCATGATTCCTTGATCATGACCCATAAGAGGTCATGACTTCGAAGAGGTTCTCATCATATGGGAGAACAATTCTCTGGAGGGGATATGTAGCAAGGAATCCATTAGATAGATCTAGTTCCAATGCCCCTAGTACATAATGCACAACATCAGAGAATTGATCATCAGTTGATGTAGGCCTGGAACAGGTTTCCACATAATTGATCCGTGGCGGGGAAGATGCCATTGGGACAAAAGGACCATTTAGGGAAGATGGTTGACTGGAAGCCATATTTGGACTGGGAAATGAAAGCTAGTCAACGGTGACAATTCTGTCTTCATGCATGAAAACATCACTCGAAAGAGTGTTGAAACAATAGCTCCCAAAGTAAAAGGCAACTGAGGAAGGATCCCTAATGGTTGAATGGTTCCTCTGTTAAAAGCCAACAGATTTTGGGTAACAGGCACAAGTGGCGGTGAATCGAGCGCTTGCCAAGCAGCGGAGGAAAGGATACTCACAGATGCACCTTCATCTATATTAGTGCAGGATACAATCATATTATAAACCTATACTATGATCTGGAAAGGCACATAATAAGGAAGATGAAATCCTGCCAATCGATTCCAATCAAAGGAAGTGACCAAAATACTTGGAGGGGGTATCGTAAGAATGGGAGAATTACCCCTTTGAGTTACGAGAATGGGAGGATTTTCCTCCTGTCTTAATGGAACAGGAGGGTTGCCTCCAAGCTCTTTGGAATCTAAAGAAACAAAATGAACCTGAGTGGTATCCTACTCACTCTCTATGGGAAAGGTATGATTAACCGAAGGTGAAATCAGGTCAACTGTTTCCTCGACCTATGATTGGTCAGGTATAGACTCATGGGATTCACATTTAGAGAGAGTGGGCTTAACCGACTGTTGATTTGAGTTAGTCACTTCATCAACTAATGAAGGATTAAGGGAGAGTCTCCTATAACCAGATGGAAGTCACTACGAAGAAGCAGGACAGTTATCCAACACTTTTTGGGCTCCATCCAGATAGGGATAAAGGTGAATGGGGTGATTCCCTTCACATAATCTACAAGGAAACTTAACTTTACCCTTCTTTCCATGAACTTTACTACCACTAGTTGATGGTGTGCCACCAGCATAATCTCTAGAAGTTGATGACACGGGATGATTTGAACGAGAAGACCATTCTTCTAAGTTATGAGGAACACCAGAACAATTTCGAAGAAGATGGTCTCTTGTACAAAGTTTGCAAGGATATCAAAGTTTGTTAGGTTTATCAGATGGTTTCTCATCAGAAGTTGCATTCAAATAAATTGTTGCTTGGTTGCACCCCTGCTGAATTTTCTTCTTCTTCTTCTTCTTCTTATCCACCTGGTTACTAGTGTTAATACTTTCACCAGGTGAAGAGGAAGAAGGGGAGGAAGAAACAACTAACGAAGAAGGTAAAGGGTCAACTTTAGGATCAACTGGAGGTTGATTTTGTCCAGTTGTAGGAATATTCAGTTGCAGGGCCAAGGAGGTTGAGAACAACCATAATGGAAAGCTGATGATAAGTCCTAGAAGGGACAATGTAGCCATATAAGGAGCACTAATATTTTCAAAAGGAGGAAAAGGACTAGGATTCCCATCGAAAGGAATTCCTTGATCGGTGGACTTCAGAGTTTTTGCCATATGTCTCAACCTAAGATCAACTAAGGAGTGACGTGGAGGATGTTATCCACGGTCAATTAATTTTATTTTAATCAATATAACATAACAAAACAAAAGAGGGATAATCTAGGAAAACGGATTACCAAGTAACGGTGAACTGTAATACACTCCCTCAGTAAACTAAGGACTTAACATACGTGCAGGCAATCTCCCCGAATGTTGTTTTCGGTGTATCACAGTATACAAGGAGGCCGACTCGGTTACCTATGGATGGATAGCAACCTAATGTAGTCCTCAGATATATACCTGAAAATACTTGGAGGCCTAATCCATGTTAGCATTGTGTAATGCGAAACCGCATAGTGAGAGCATTCCTTTATACTTTTCATACTATAACAACGCCCTATATACCCAAAAGTACGTGGAAGAGCTAAGATATACTTACGTATGTGGAATGAGGTATCACACTCGAAATGTATCCCAGAGCATTAGCAACAGTTGTTATGTTTAACAACACTGAAACATGTCTCTAGCCTAGACCTCTAAATATTATGCGTTAAGTTACAATGCTCCATTCGGTTAATTGAGATAGATTTTAGTTGATCTTGTTTAAAAATTTTCCTTTCAAGTTCACCGTGTAATGTTTCTGAAACTCCTAGAATGAAACTAAGATGAGAAACATTCTTTTCATTGATTTGAACTATGAAAACCATAACTAAAAGGGATAGAGCAATCAAAATCTTTAAACAAAGAGCATAGAGCACATCTAATGCAAATTTCCCTATACCATTCCTACAAGCACACACAAACTTCTAAATGCATGATGCATGTTTTTCTTTTCATTCCTTTAATGTTTAGATGAACATAAAGAAAATAAATGCACAAACAATCAATTAATGATTTTCACAAGAAATGGAGACTTGATGACAATTTCTTTTTCAAAGAAATGAAGACTTTACGACACTTGTTTTTCAGAAAAGACTAATCAATGTAAGATAACTTTGACAATGAATTGATAATGATAAACAAATCTCTTAAGAAACACTAAACAGTCAATGTAAAAGTAGGGCTAAGAGAGGAAATGTAAATTGATTTCAGAGCCATAAGAAACATTGATCTTTCAGTAAACAACATTAGAAGAAAAATTGGAAAAATTCAAGCAAAAGATGGGCTTTTTGGCTTGATAGGGGATCAACGTCGCCTTGAGTGGGATAAATAGCACTGCATAGCACTATCTCTAAGTTAAGGCTACTTTGCAACGCACTGTGTCAAGACCAATACTGTGTTGGTGCCAGAGAGCCTAATGAGGAGACATTTAAGCACACTTTTTGACCAAAAAAGCTTCAAAATGACTGAAAAGAGATCAATGAATTTAATAAAAGTCTACTAGGATGTAATATGATGAGGGCAAACTACTAGAAATGATGGTCGTTCCCTAGCCGAGTCGCCAATTTGTTATACAGAATTATACCTACGGATAAGTACATCTTCCCTAAGTGGGTAGGTACACTTAGAAAAATAGAAGTAAAGATGTTTAAACTTTTCCTATAGTAGACAAATAAGATAAAGGAACCTACTTGTGATCCTTCGCTTCGTTTGATCTCCTTTGAGTTGCTCCCATCGCTTCCACTCAAACTGAATTCACTCATTTGGTACCTTCCAACATAAACAGAAGATGACAACAATCAAAGCACATGATCTATCTACTATTAAAAAACGGAATCGACAACATTTGAACATACATTCATCATAGATATAGACAAGAGTATGGGAAAGGGATCAAACAACTTTATTGATTGATAGAAGGAGGAGTTTCACCCAAAGTGGTTCGATCCCGTGTCACTCATCTCGCTTAGTCCAAACCCTCATCACACCAATAGCACATCAATCCAGTAGCATAACATTACTTGACAATGATTTCAAGTCTCAAATCAACAATACTTCTATACAATATCCAAATTCCAGCCCCTGATCACTATGATGAGTAGTCAATTTATAGGGAAATGAAAGTGGTTTTGTCATAAATTGGGCATTGAATGGTTTTCCATAATTGGAGTTAGTTTCCATGGAGAAAGGGATGAGATAGAGGGTTAATTGATCCATATCCTATCCAAATTTGAGCTCATAGGATGGGATAAGAGTTGGGCATCTGTTGGGCGTAGGATCCCCAAGGATAGTTTTGGGGCTAAAAGCCCATATTTTGAGCAAATTTTGTAATCCAAGTGTAAAGACTCCACATTTTGTGGTCACAGAGCACGTAGATGTTAAAGAATCATAGGGTTATCCACCCTTATTTTGAGATGTAATGTCCACTGTAAAAGATCCACCCATGGTCCGTGGACCATGGGAATTGTATAAATAGAGAGAAGCTCTAAGTAGTTTAAAAAAGGAGAGAGATGGAACATGTAAGGAAGTGATAACTCTAAGCAGAAGTCTAAGTTTGGGTCATACTGTAGGTAGAGGCTCTGTAGCTGAGTGCACAGAGGCCTAGAAGTTCGCAGCTAAGTGCACGGACCCGTGTAGCTAAGTGCACAGGGTGGATCAAGTCTGTAATTATCCCAAACTATCAATAAAGAGAAGTATTCTACAAATTCTGCGTGTTTCTTTCCTGTTTATGCATCTTGTTATGTTGGGTATGAATTTCACTTATAATGTTTATATGATGCGCAAATATATGTAATTGTGTTAGTTATGTGAATGCAAGTAAGAACATTTGTTTATGTGAAGCTATCTAAGATATGTTAATAAGATAAGTAAGACACTTAGCCTAGCTTGGGAGATATCATAGTTCATTGCCCTAGCAGCGTAAAAGTCCCTGAGCCGCAGGTTAGGGGTGCGCAGAAGCCAATTGTACCCTCTCACAAAGGTATTGAAGGGTGGAACAGAGGGCTAAGCAACCTGCACGAAGGCAAGTATAGCCGGAATAAACTGACATCAAAACCATCTCAAGGGTGTGGAAACTTGGTTCCAGCATCCCCCCATACTCTCTTTCCTTGTCTTCTCTCCCTCGTGCTTGAATCTCAGTCACAGAGCTTCCCCGGTCTTTCTAACGACACTGGATTTCACTCATTATTCAACATCTATGTTTAACACTTTGAGTGGCCTTATGTATTTAACTCTCCACTCACCTATTCCAAGGCCCTAAAGAGCTAGACTTGTTGATGTAACTAATGACAAATAAAAAATGTTCTAGTTCTTTTTAATTAAGCACTTGATTTTAAAAGGTTGTTCTTTAGGTCATGGGGAGAATGAGAGTGCAACTTGTGGTGTTTTGACGAAAAATAAATCAATATAAACTTAGCTATATGAAAATGAAGCTATTTTTCTTCAATGAAAAGAGATTTCCATGAGGTTCTACAAATAAACTTATAAAAGCAAAAAAGGAACTTTTTTACAAAACACGCTCCACACACTCAAAATCTAACAAAAATGTTAAAATGCTTGTAGTGCAGACTAACTTAATGCAAACTATAATGTGATGCAAGATTTTATGGATGCTCATACAATAAGAAAATGTGTTTCTTCACACGATCAAAAGGCAAAATTGACTACAAGGAGGGCATAAATTCAATGAAAATCTTCCTTTGAAACCAAGCAAAACCAATCAAAAAAAGTTCACAATTGCTCAAAAACAATGAAGAAACCAAAAATAAAACTCAAAAGAAAAAGAAAGGAAAGAACTATGCTTTTTTCTTTTTAATTTTTTAAAGAACCTAGAGAAGTTTTTGAGAACACAAAGACTACTAAAATTCCAAGACCAAAAACAAGCATAAAGAGTCCCAAAATTTGCAAGTTATGCACATCATTGATATAATGAAACTTGAAACGACAAAGGACCACAGACTTGAATAGATTGATCTGAACAATAGTATAAAGGACTTCAGCAAATCAAAAGAATGTAAAAAAATACTTTCAAGGTTGCCAAAGTGGCACTCAAAAACCATGAAAAACAAAATAGGTCAACCTAAAAAGGAAAGGAAAGCAAAGAAATATGAAAATTGGGTTATAAACAAAACTACAACCAGTTTCTTGTTCCGCAAATTCAAAACAACCAATAACTTCCATAAGAACCCTTGAACCCAAAGCCCAAACTGAAACCTTACTAAAAAATCAAACCCTAGGCTAAATAGGTTTTTCAACAAGAAGAAGATTAGAAATTGAAAACTTGCAAGAAAGCAGAGCTTCACTGACAATGAATAACCATAAAATCGCAAAACCCACTAGGCAACAATCTTAACTGGGCCAAATCTTTTGAAAAATTATTTCAAAATAAGGTATACGTGACTGTGTGAAGACACAGAAGCGTGTATACACGAATAAATCAAAGGAAACTCGTGTATATGCGAATTTCTTTGAAGAAAATAGCATGTATATGCTATTGTATCCTCTGAAAAGAGTGTATATAAAGCTCAATAAAGAAAAAAAAATCCAGGTATGATCCAAAATATCAGACTTGATGCCTAAGAAGAAAATAGGTCACAGACACTGTAAAAGCGAGAAATAAGTCAAGCATACCTTGATCAAGAAGAAACATCCCAATCTAGGAAAAACAAGAATGCTTTCCCCAGTAGAGTCGCCAATTCTGTGACATATAGAATCACCCTAGGGTCTTGGGTTGAGAACCCCAACAGAGCAGAGGGCATGTAGCATAAAGAGACACACAAACAAGCATTCCTAATAATTAAACTACAGAAGTAGGGAGAAGAGGTATTACTCACAGGTCCTATGTTTGAGGTTGTTCCTGTAGGGTGAAAACCCTATGCTTCTTCCAATGCCTTGAAACCTACAACTCATTCAAGCAAGGCATATACAACAACAATAATAGAAATCATGTTCATGATATAAGTGTTAGGTCATATAAACATGTAAGCATATAAGCATTAACATAAGATTTTATAAGAAAATCATAACATAGATTAATACATAAAGACTATAATCATCGAGAATAAGACAATGCCTCATTATTAATGTAAGCTAAAGAAAATATAGAATAACTAAAACCTAAGTCGTCGGCTGGCTCCAAGCAAAACTGTCCTCCGGATCCGTCCTGCTCAGGCCATAGCAATCCTCCTCCGTAGGTATACACAAGGATGTCATAGAGGGATGATGGAAACCTCAAGAAGGAAACATAGGTTTCCTATGACTTGGGAATGCAGAAGACACAGGGATATCTTTAGACTTGATCATGGATGTAATCAACTATAATATCAATATCTAATATTTTCCCCTCCCTTAGGCCTTCCCATGGAGGTTTATTTATATTTATCCAAATTAGTTTTTTCAGTTGGGAAACAGTTGGGCCATGGGCTACAGTAGGTGAGTAATAGGTAAAACCCGTAAACTCCACCCAAATTAAAGGAGATTATATATTTTTAAAATTTTTAACACATATACGCAGGTTGGGTATAGATTGATTTGTGTGTACACACACTTTATATAGGGAAAAATCGCATATGGGATTTAAAACATTGTTTTTTCGAATTGGGACCAAGTATGGAAGGGAAGGGTTGCCCTAGGCCATATCACAGAGCATCAAATGTACCAAGGGTGGTAAATGGTGCTATAACAAGCATCACCCTAGGAAATTTTACTTTCTGTAAGATCCCAAGGGGATCCTGTAAATTCTAGATGTAAGTTTTTTATTTTCTCCAACTTATTTGTATATTCATAATTAAAGGGATTTTATTGTAGTGACAACTGTATTGGTTCTAAAGGAATCTGGATTGTTAAGATATTTTTGAGTAGTTGATATTTGGGCCAAGTGGGCCTTGTAAATTCTGACATGTGTCTAACTTAGTTGTTGGGTAGTTTTAGTTTGTTGGACAAAAGTCCAGTTTTTTCTCTATCTATCAATATATTTTCTGAGTTGTGTTGATGTACATAAAGTCATGTGTAGGAAAGGAGTGAAGCTCCCTAGTGCATTTGGATAAAAGGTTTCGGACAGAAGGTCCACAAATCTCTTTGTACATATTCCTGGATTAATAATTAAATTGAGTTTTTTGAGTCCCCTATGTGTATATGTGCATGATTCCTCTGCATAGACTCTATGTAAATTTCAAGTTGATTAGTTTGGAACTTAGTAAGAGAGGACTGAATTATCTAAGCATTATGTATTGTGGAAGGGATTTCAAGGGGTGTGCATTCATGCGTTGTTGTATGAATTTGTATTAAACAAAAGGTAATCCAGTAAACTCAAGAGGTTTGTGGCTTATGATCATATGTATTTGCAGGCTCTTTTTGAGTCCACACCATAATCATTTTAAAATCGTGGAGATGAGACTTTGATTGTGTTTTAGGATTCAAGCATCGACTTTGTGGAGAAGACAAAGTCCAGGCCCTTGGAGTTAGACACCGTTGTAAGGGTGTTTTTCAAATTCAATTTCTAAAGTGTTAAGCTATCACTGGTATCCCTATAAGAATACGTAAACAAGAAAGGAGTCAAGAGAGTCTGTTGGCTTATAGGGGCCTGACCCAGGTTCAGAAGTGTTTAGCTAAACAAATCCCGCACTACCGGCCCTTTCAGCAATAGTCCGTTGAGCATGGACTGAAGTTTCACCCGAGGTAGTATGGGGGGGTTCTAGAACTAGGTTTCCGCACCCTAGGGATGTCTTGGCAGGGTTGCGATCTGATCTGTGCACTCACGCTGCTCTGCATAGCTGTCTGACCTTCGCATAGCTCAGTGAAGGGGCACTTTCTAGATTCCTTATTATTATTATTATGTTCTTATTATAGATCTGACTTTATTCAGAGGATATATTAATCATTCAATATTCGTAACTAGCGCACGCAAACATAAACCTTAAGAAATGCATAAAAACCATAACAGAAGAACAACCACACTGATCTATGAGCAGATGCACAATATTTCAGAAACACTTATCTTTTATTAATCTTCTGCTCCAGTACAATCCAATTCCACTCTGCCCACTCAGCTGTAGGGGTCCGCGCACATAGTTGCAGACTCTACCAGGCCTTTGTGCACACAGCTGCAGAGCCTCTTCTACTACAACTCTTGATTCAGACTTACAGACTTTGAGAGAATATCACCGTTAACAACCCATAACCTTTAGATCTCCTCCAAACTACTCCAAAACTGACTTGTACACCTAAATCCTTGCTCTATTTATACCTTCCCATGGTCACGGACCATGGGCAGGCCGACTCACTTTCTATTATCTTACATTATTTTTGGGCGCGCTACCCTTTGACTTGACTCATTACAACTCACGCTCCACGCACTTCGCGGAGCCTTTACAATACCAATACCCAAATTGTGGGCTTTAAGCCCCAAAACTGTTACGTGGGGGATCTGCTACCCAACAGGCCTCCAACACAAACATCGTGACTCGTCCCAGGTCACTTGGCCACTGTGGCGATCTTTGCTCAGAGTCCATCCAGAAACCTCTGCGCTTCACGGATGTTTGCCACACATTCCTCCGATGTCTGCTGTATCAGTTGTGCGCAACTCTCTAATGCATCGTTGTCAGAGGCACCCTCTTTCCTTTTCGCATATGTGTCCTGCATCTGGGCTAGCTTCCCTTCGATCGTGGCAGTGACCGTGAATGCTTCCTCGAGCTAAGGCTGGATGCGTGCTTTAAGCTCTGCTTCTTTCTGGCATGCGGCATCTACCTGTTCCTTCAGATCTTGGGCCTCTCTTATCTTGGCCAATATTTGGGTAAGGGTGACCGTCTGCGCAGTCCCCCGGACATCGTCATATGCTTGTTGTAGTTCCTGTGCTTCTATCTCTAATTGTTGTAGCATTTGGTCCTCCTGTAATGAAGTGAGTGTTAAGAGGGATTGGTCCAACAATCCCATGCAGTCTTGTACAACATGCTCTATCTCTTTCATCCCCGATTGAATGGCACAGTGACGTTGCTCTTTGACTTCCGGGGTTGTAGAGGACTGTGCCTTTAGTCACAGCTCTGCGATTTGCAAGTTCAGCTCCAATTGAACCTTCACAGCCTCCTCTTGGGTCCTGTGGACTCTAGCTGCCACTCGATGAATCTTTTCTGCGGTGGGTAGTGTTGTTGGCACGACCAACTCCGGAATGCTTCTATAGGCCTCCTTCAGTGCCTGTTCTAATCCCTGGTTTTGGGAAACCATGCTATCGCACTGCAGGCTGAGCTGTTTGAAATTTACGTTCTGCTCACTCAAGACTTGGAGAGCGCGACCCTCCCTGGCACGAAGTTCAGCAGTTACCCCATCCTGCAGCTGGTATAGAGTTTCTCTAGGAAGGGCGACCAAATTCAATCCCCAACCCTTCATGTCACCTTTAGCTTCTGCTAAGACGATGTTTTCTGGTAACACCAAAGTGTTTGTTGTGCGTGCACGCAGCATCTGCTCAGTTTCGGCTATACCTTCTGCAAGGTGCACTGTCATCATTCTTGGGGGTCACACCTGTAATGCCTACAACTGTGCTCTAAGCACCTCCAACACAGTTGTCTGCTCTGTCATCAACTCTGCCAGAGCATCCTTAGTGACATCACGAACTGGTTTATACTGTCAATAAGGGTTCCCTCTGTGGTTTTCGTTGTCTTTGTCTTTTTGTGCGCGGGTGGCTGCTCCTGGATGCGCAGCCTCTTGAGTTGGGTCAAGTTTATTGTAAGTTTCGTGCATTCTTATGTCTCTACCTCCCCCTATATGTCCTGTTCCCTAGACATTTCCTGGCCTTCCTCGGTCTCCTCAGTGGGCATGGTTGTGGTTTGTACCATCTGCTTTAGTGTTGTTGCCTCAGTCATCTGCAGTTGCATGGCCTCTTCCTATTCTTGATGCTTTCTTTCCGCTAGCTTTGCCATGCATAGCTTGGTTTCCTACTTCCTCTGCCGCACCGCAATCTTTTCCAGTACTGCCATGTCCGGGGCGTGCCACTCTGGAGACCATGTCGCCATTACTTCAAAGATTACATCATCTGTGGCAATGCACGACAGTGTTTCCCATGCTTGGGCTAGATCCTTGCGTGCCTGGATAGACAAGTTGTGCATATCTTCCTTGCATTCTGCCATGCTCTGTAAAGTGTTATATACTGTTAGGAACAAGCGCGGCCTACGGTTGATCCATCTTCGTAAACTCACCTCTATGAATTTCCAAAATATCTTTATCTCCTAAATCCTCATCGCGTATTTTGTTTCCCAAAGCGAGGTGTATCGCATGACCTCAGGTAGGTTTTGCTCAATGGCGGGAAACTGGCTGTCCGCCGGAAGCTCCCTAACAACCAACAGGATGGTTAAGAGCAACCACGTGTAGTGGAAGGTCTTACCCTGGTCCTGGGCTTCCTTGCAATTTGTCAAAAATTCATCACAGAGAAACTGCGCCCAGTTAAACTGGACCCCTTCTACACACTGCTCCGCCAATGCAATTACAGTTGTTGGCACTTCATCTGTGCAGCATTTCCTCATGAGCTTACCGGCCAGCAGCTGGGTGGCGACGTGCACCCCTCAGTCCTTGATGCTTGATATTACATATCCTCACTTCCTTTTCTCTAGCTTATATTTGGCCTTCATAGCTTCCACGAGGCCCAAGTGGTTGTTCTTTCTGGCGATGTCTGCGGGATTACTTCCTTTAATGGGCAGCCGTGAAATTCAGTGAATTAAGTCACCCATGATGGGAATCAACTCCTCCAGCCAAAGATACCCATCATGTACTAGACACAGTAGCTGTCGGATGACAAATATTATGATAGGCGCGCGGTGGTAGTGGCGTATCCACCACAGATGGAGTAACCCAGCCTTCTCCACACCTCGCAACCATTTCTGTTGTGGTAATTTCTCCGCGGCCAACTGTGGGAACTTATCACTATTCACGAGGTCCCAATCTTCAAATTTTATATTCGGTACCTGTCCTAGTGGTGGTCCATCGAACCTTATGTCATCCGAAAGAAGTGAGGTCTGGAGCGCACTCTCTTTGGCCTCCAGGTCCTTCGGTATCTTGGTTGTTCCTTTCCACGTGGGGAATATAGGGGGTTAACTCTATCGCTAAAGGTACTTGGGAGACATTTTCTACCTCATCGTCCTGTGCCTCAATTTGGGCTATCAGGGCTTGCAAATATTCCTCCTCCTCCTCTGTTTCAATGGTGACAACTTTTCCCTTCTCTGTCATGGATAATTTACTAACTCTCAGGTTCCATGGTGATACCCGGACTGGCCCCATTGGCTATTTGTTTTTCTGCAAGCACAGCGTGTGTGGGGACTTCAGTACCTCTGGTGTGCCTGCTGCTTCTCCAGGCTCCTCCTGGGTCACCCGGGGTTCTCGGGTAACTCCCGTGATTCGCACTCTGGTTCTCGACATTGTGTCTATACTGGATTTTCTTGCTTGCGTGCTCACAGGTGGTAAGGTAGCTTGGGGCTCGCTACTCTGTACTTGCTTAAATATTAAACAACTGAGTGTCGCTTTGAAACTACCCCGCGGAATTTTATAGTAACATTTAGGTCTGAATTGGGTCGTTCCCTCCATTTCTGAGTCATCCATACCTTTTTGGCAGTAGATCACCCTGAATCTAGCTCGTAATTCCTATCTTAATGGCCCGCCGCCCGCTCCTTTTTTCCTTAAATTAGCCCTCTTGTCATGAACAGTAATAGAAACAGTCACCTCCCAGCCTATCTGTGCATCAGTGCAATCCCTTATGCACAACCATGATCCCTGTGACCAACGAGACCTACATGGAACCTCCTTTCCACGCAACTTTCCTGCAGCCTTTTTTATAGTCCCGTGCCTTCTTTCAACTACCCGGAGCACTAAGACTGTGCTTCCTACAGATAGTCAAGTGGTCACACCCTTGGTGTGAGGGTTCGTTTTTCCTGCTAGCCAAGGCTGCGAGCACCCTTCACATGCCCTTGCGTCCAGTAGTGCATCGCGTTCCTCTTTGGATGGTATTCCCCTTTGTTTAATGAGGTGCATTTGCAACCATAATAGCAGGGTCGCAATTCTTTCTAATGCAATAGTGGGGCTGGCTGGACTCGATTTCATCATACTCAGTTTCTCACGGCTTGCTTGCGTGACTTCAGTTTCCAATTTTCCGATTTCTTTATCCAAGGTCATACTTCTCTTCCTCAACCATGCCCAGTCATCATCGAGTTCACGAAGTTTCATGCTTCCTCGCCGAAGGTCTTCTTGCAACTTCCTAATTCCGTTACCTAGGTCCTCGTGGTCTGTTCCTACTATGGGAGTTGTGGTCTTGGGATTCTTCTCTGTCCTCCTAGTTTCCTCTCTTCTTGTCACTATTGAGATTATTTCCTCGCTCCAGTTTTTGCTCATAGTCCTATAGGCCCATTGAACCACTGGTAAGCGCAGGTCCCAATCCGTTCGTCTTGCCTGGTAAACTCTATTCATGATCCCATGTAGCCTTGTCAATGCTCTGTCGTGGGGTATTTGCGGTGTGTGTCACTCTTGCTGCTGTCGCATCGAATCCTGATTTTTGATTCTCAGCTTGGAATGTGCCTGCCTAACACATGACTGCACCCATCAACACAGGTGGGTGCACAAATTGTTTTGCCATGGCCGCCCGACTCGCATTTGATACTGGGGACTTCCAAACTATAAGTGCATCCTTCTTTTTCCTTCACGCCCGCTCCATTTATTCTTCTGGTGTGTCTGCCACCAACGTGCGGGTGTCACGCGCAACACCCATTCCATCGCACCGTACCGCTACTAATTTGGTACTGACCTTTTGAATTTTTCTAAGCATATGCTTGTCTCCCCATCATGTGTTGGTAGTTCCCTTGCTTCGGTTGTCACGCACCGCAGTGATCTAATCATCATGTTGCAATTTAGCATTGTTACTTCGTGCAATCAATTCTCCCAGCGTTCTATTTCTTCATCTGAATCCGAGGTACAAGAACTGTCACGCTCCGATGAGATTCTCCCATCTTCAATCGGGTTCCCCTGATCCTAGTCTTGTGCCATTATCTGGTAAATGAAATCCAGCTCATCATCACTATCATCCTCACGCATAGGCTCAGTGTAGCGCGCTCCTTCAGTTGGATCCAACGGAACTACTACGTGTAGGGACTTTTTCTTGAAAATCATTTTTCACTTCTTCAGGTTGATGACTCCATTCATATCCGTGGCCCAGTCTATCCCTAACAACGCAGGGTAAGGGTTACTGTCATCCACATCTCTATTACCTCAATGTCTTTCTATGTACTCGCGCCATCAATATCCACTATTACCCCTTGCAATATTCTCATGGGCATGATCTTTTCTCTGTTCGCCATCCGTAATTGAATAGGAGACCACTATAACACGGGTCAGCCCATTCGTTCCCAAGTCTGTTTTGGTAACACGTTCACGTTCGAACCCAGGTTGAGGATTACCTGATCCATCTCATATTCACCAATTTACGCCATCAACTGCATTTCCCTCCCAGTGAACAAAGCATGCTTCCCCATCTTTCGAACTACGCATGGTTCCCCTGACCCTGCGCACCTAGTGATCAGCGCTTGTAGTCCTTTAACTACCTTATTGTCTCGTAGTAGCTTCATGCATGTCTCTAATAAGGTAGTAAGCATAAACAGATCCATTCCCTGTTTTGATTGATCCTTACTACCTGAAGTAGAGGCCTCCTTGAAGCTCTTCTTAGCTTCCATAACCGTTTCCTTTGTGCGTTCCAAGTCAAGCTCAAATTCCTTCATAGGAGCCTTGTGAACCCATGCATCGTCCTCGAGTTGCTTTCCCTTATCTTCCCCTCTAGTCATGCCACTTATAAGCACCATATTCACGTTGGGGTCTTCTTCGCGTGGTTCAAACCTCATCGTTTGGATATTTTGAGTTGGAGTAGGCTGTAGTACCCCTTTCTCGCACATTTGTGTGATCAACGTCAGATAATCTACTGCTTCATGATCAAAATGATAGCAATACGGACAACATATTCTGGTCGGATTCGTATAGTCACGCGCGTAGTGCCCGGGTCCTCCGTAATTATAGCAGATTAACTATCCGCGCCCTCGTCTGGGTCCCATTCCTCCTCGTCTTTGACCTCGCCCTTAAAATCCTCCCCGCGCAATTGCTGCAGCTGGATCGAGGCCTCGCGTTTATGCCTGCATTCGATAAGTTGGGGTCCTATCCATCATTAGCTCGTAGCTCTGACATGTTCGCTCATCGTGACCCATTGATTTACAGAAATTACAGTACAGTTGCTACGGAGTCTGGGTATACTTCTACAACAGGTGACAGTTGTCTGTCACGTGCTTTCCTCCCGCTTGACAAATCACGCACCAAAGCGTGGTTGTCGCACTCAGCCCAGCTTGTGCCTCCGGTCTCAACGGCATTGGTCCCCCTCCCGCCAAATAGTTCGCGAATACAGGACAGTGATCCTTATCGTGACCCTGGCCTTTACATTTTATACACCACACTTCTTCGCACACCTCTAGCCGGGGTGCCCTATCCTGCTTCAAACTCTGCATCTCCAAGCATAGTTTCTGTAGCTGCACGTGGATTTGTTGGACTCCCAACCCTGGATCTTGTAGCGGTGTTTCATGCAACCTCATCGCCATTTCCAATGCTTCTGCCTGGGTTGAGAGCTTCTGTTGTGACGGTGTCGTCCTCAGGTGTGGTGTCAAAGACGCCACAAACCATGCGTAGTGCTGCGCATCTGTCAGTTTCATATTAGCCTCGTGGATCATACTTTTTAGCCTATGATCCATGTCCCAGGGGGTTTCTCTTGGAAGCATCGCGATCTCCTTAAATCCAATGATTGACTACGTCTTTGATTTTGGCTGGCTAAATTCTTTGTTCAATGCTATCTGGATCTCCGCTATTCCGGCGTTCAGGTGATCATTCGAGTGCTTGATATACCATGTTAGCACATGATCCCGCAGCGCACTTACCAATGTGGCCTTCTTAATGTTGTCATCCATAACCCCATGTGCTTCCTACACTGCTCTTACTACGAACCAAAACTAATCTGGGACTTCATTCCCTACTCCTCTGAATACATGCAGTTTGATCACGCTTGCCATCCTGAACTGCGGGTTTGGCAGAGGTGGGGTGGTTGAAGAAGGAGGTGAAGTAGCTGAAGTAGCTGAAGTAGGGGATGGTGTAAGTGGAGGTGATAACCGTGGGATGTGTTTCCTTATCAAACTGGCCGCACTCTTTGAAGAAACCTAAGAGCGCTCTTCCTCACTTGCTCACGGAGGTGAAATTAGAGGATTATTTCCTAACCCTTCAATACCTTGTAGACCTTTCCGCTCTACATCATTCCACTCATTAATGTATTCGCATCACCTGTTTTTCACATAACAACATCTTAATCCAGGTATTCAAATATTTGATGTACTTACCTCGCGGTCCCTTGAGGAAACGTCTTTCTTCTTCACTGTAGCTTACAGTCGTGTCTATCGTAAATTCAGTGATAAACCCTCCTATTATCCAATCAAGCCAATGGTCTACAGCCTGCGTGATCTTATATTCAGATGCCTCTAGCCTGCGCACCAACTCTGGAGTCCACACTATCGGTTGATCGAGCTTGCACCTTCCCTGGCTGTCAGCTAGCCTCGCGATCCACTCATACAGCTCTGATGAGAAGGTCGCGAAGAAGATCTCATGGATTTCCGTGTATACGTAGCGATCCAGCCACCTCTTCTCAGATATATGCGGGGTTTTGTTTTCCTGTATCATGAAATCGTGAAGCTTCTGATCCAACCAATCTTCAATTTCCTTCTTCATAGGGTTCCAATGTTCCGACATCAGACATCCCTTAGGCAGATCCCGATCCTGGCAATGGAACCATTTGTTGGCTTATTGGGGCTTGAACCAGGTTTAGAAGTGTTTAACCAAACAAATCCCACACTACCAACCCTTTCAGCAACAGTCCACGGAGCACGGACTGAAGTCTCACCCGAGTTAGTATGGGAGGGTGCTAGAACCAGGTTTCCACACCCTAGGGATGTCTTGGCGGGGTTGCGATCTGATCTACGCACTCGCACTCCTCTGCACAGCTGTCTGACCTTCGCACAACTCAGTGAAGGGGAACTTTCTAGATTCCTTATTATTATTATATTCTTATTATAGATATGACTTTATTCATAGGATTTATTAATCATTTAATATTCGTAACTAGCGCGTGCAATCATAAACCTTAAGAAATGCATAAAACCATAACAAAATAACAACCACACTGATCTATGAGAATATGCAGAAGATTTCAGAAACACTTATCTTTTATTAATCTTCTGCTCCAGTACAATCCAATTCCGCCCCGCACACTCAACTACAGGGGTCTGCGCACACAGCTGCGGACTCTACCAGGACTCTGCGCACACAGCTACAGAGCCTCTTCTACTACAACTCTCGACTCAGAATTACAAACTCTGATCGAATATCACCGTTAACAACCCATAACCTTCAGATATCCTCCAAGCTACTCCAAAACTGACTTCTACACCTAGATCCTTGCTCTATTTATACCTTCCCATGGTCCATGGACCATGGGCAGGCCGACTCGCTTCCTATTACCTTACATTATTTTCGAGCGGACTACCCTTTGACTTGACTCATTACAACTCACGCTCCGCGCACTTCGTAGAGCCTTTACAATACCAATACCCAAAATTGTGGGCTTTAAGCCCCAAGATAATTACGCGGGGGATCCCCTGCCCAACAAAGTCGTGGGTAAAAGACTTGGATGAAACCCATTTTGGGTAGTTAGGCCTCCATAATAGATCAAACTTGTGTGCATTGATCACCGAGCATTCAAATAGAGTTGAACTGACCTTTGAAAGTCATCTGTCGGTTGGTCAAAATTGAAGCGAAGTCAGGTTGCGAGGAGAGAATATGAAATACAAATCCAGCCCTGACTAGTCAAAGGTCAAATCCAATTTCATTTGAGAGCGTGAAAAGGGAGGTCAACCCTGACTCCAGACCTGCCTTGCAGGACCCACATAATTATATATATATAATATGAGATTGTCCCTTTTCTTAAGGGAGTTCAAGGAGTTGAAAATAATTAATATTATATTGTATTAATGGAGAAATGGTTACATGGTTGTAACATAACTCCTTAAGTTAGGATTAGTTCCTAGGTTGTAGGAGTTTCTTCTCACCTCCCTATTCCTTTGTGATGTATTTATTGAATCATCTTTGATTAATTGGAGAGTGTGTGTACACTCCATTTTGTGCAGCCTCTAGGTGCAACTTGTTCACCTGTGAGATGCTGGTTAATTCAATTCATTTATTTTCTTTCCAGTTTTATAACATGGTATTAGAGCTCAGATTTGGTGATCCTAATTTACCTATAGAGCCTTATTGGCTACCTTAGAGCCCTAGTGGCTACAGAGCCTTCGTGGCTACAATGCCCTAATGGCAACGTAGGAGCCTCATTGCTCATAGTTTCAGAGTCTAGGTGGTCGGGAGTGACATACCTTACTCACAAGAGTAATTTTCTTTCTCACGGGTCTTAGTGTATCTCCATCTAAGCACAAGGAAATCATCATGTTTTTCGGATTAACAGAATCAATAATCATCACGGATTTCAGGGTTGAACCCATGATGATCGACCTTTCCTTGGAGATATTTTGATCATCACGCCCAAAAATCGCAGTTTTTTAGTGTGAAGGAGCATTGATGTGTTTTTATGGTTTTGTACATGAGATCTTGCCAGATCGGTGGTGGATCTGAGTTGCAGACTCAGAGATCATGGTAGATTGGTGGTAGATCCGTGATCAATTCAAAAGCTCGGGTATGTGTTGATATTATTTTTTTTACTGTAGCTTGTAATTGTTCACTTGGTTAGAATTGACTAAAGATCTGGGATCTGGAATCTGATCAGTCAAAAATGAACAATTTCACAAAATATTATCTCAACGAGACTAACAAACTCAATGGGACCAATTATACCAATTGGAAATTCAAGCTACAGATATTTCTTGAGGGATCAAGCGCATGGTCGATCGTCAACGACAATGAGAAAAAGCCGACCATTTTAGCAAGTGGTACGACAACACTAATACAGGATTGGAATAAAAGGGAGAATAAGGTGAAAGTCTTGTTGAACATGTCCATTAAAGACAACATTATCCCATGTATCAGAGGCTGTAAATCGTCGAGTGAGATATGGACTACACTCAAGAACCTTTACCAGACGGAGAACACCAATTGCGTCTTGTCACTCAAGGGCAAGTTGTTTTCCATGAGGATGAAGGAGAATGAATGTGTTGTTGGATTAATTTCACGGGTCAAGGACCTGAAGGAAAGATTGGGTGACATCAGGGAGAAGGTGTCTAATGTCGATCTGGTCACAATTACATTGAATGGGATGACGGATGAATACCAGATGTTCATCACAGGCTTGTCTACAAGGGACAAATCCCCTGCATTTGAAGAGCTAATAAGAATCCTAATACAGGAAGAAGAGCGACGACAAAATTTGAGACCACAGAGTGTCGAGCTTTCTCTGATGGCAAAGAAGAAGCATATAAAGGGAAACAAGAACAAGGATAGAAAGGCTGTGGTGTTTTTTAGAAGAGACCATTTAGAAGTATGTCTCCAAGTAACAATGGTAACAAATTTGACATTAAATGTTTTTATCGTGGAAAACCGGCCATTTAGCTAAGTTTTGTTTTAAGAGACAGACAGACGAGGCTAGAAATAAATAGAGAAAACACACAAGGCACTTTTTCGATGAAGGTCACAGCCATTATCTTTGAGTATTTGTAGTTGATTATGCTCTTTCAGCTCTTGAGGAGGATGAGGCCGAAACATGGTTCATAGATTCAGGCGCGTCATCACATATGACAAATAATAGGCATTTATTCGAAAATTTTGAATAAACTACTTATGGAGCTAACATATATCTAGGTGATGGTAAAGGTTATCAAATTAAGGGGTATGGTGATATTTCGGTGATGTTTCCTGATGGTAATATCAAATGTATTAAAAATGTGATGCATGTACCCGGGATCAAGAATAACTTGATCTTTGTTTCAATGATGGGAGATCAAAACCTGCAAGTCGAATTCTTCAGAACATACTGTGTCATAAAGGAAAGCAAGAAGGAACCAGTTGCATCAGGAGTGCGTGTGGGGGGCTATATAGGTTGAGCATTAAGAGCATGCCACACCAAACTATGGATTCAATAGGATTGACAGTCGAGAATCTTTGGCATTAGAGGTTCGGTCATCTTAACCTACAAGATCTCATGCTGCTACAAAGAAAAGGTATGGTTGATCGACTTCCTGCTTTTCAGAGTGTTCATTTAGATTGTGATCGATGTGCATTAGGGAAAATTCATAGGGAAGAGTTTCCTTTGATTGCTGATAGGAAGAAAATAGATATTCTAGAGCTTGTACATAGATATATATGCAGACCTATGCAGACTAAGTCGCTAGGTGGTGCATATTATTTTCCACTCTTTACTGATGATTGCACTAGATTCTCCTGGGTATACTTTATAAAAAAAAAAGAGTCAGACATTTCAATGCTCTAAAGAATTTAATAATATGGTGGAGAAGAAGACAAGGAAATTCATTAAGATTCTCCGCTCTGATCAGGGGGGAGAATACAAGTGGGGAGAGTTCATGAAATTTTGTAGGAATCATGGGATTATTCAACAGTTCACAGTACCTCACACTCCGCAACAAAATGGAGATGTTAAACGAAAGAACAGAACCCTTGTGGAGTGTGCACGAAGTATGCTTCAAGGTAAGGGTATATCCAATTGTTTTTGGGCTAAAGCCATCAATGTTGCAGTATACTTGAAAAATAGGGGTCCAACTAAATGTCTCAACTTTAAAACTCCTTTTGAAGAATTTTATGGATATAAGCCTACAATGAATCATTTAAGGGTTTTTGGGTCAAACACCTTTGCCCATATTCCCAAGGATGATAGGAAGAAGTTAGACCCTAAGGCCAATACATCTTTGTAGGATACTGCACTGAGTTTAAAGCTTGTGAGTTGTTTAATACTTTGACTCATAAAGTTTTTGTGAGTCGAGATGTGCTAGTTCATGAGCAGGCTGAGGAAGGAAATAAGGAGAATAACCTTGAAGAGTGGCACATTCCATTGTTGATGGAAGAAAGTCGTGAGGACAAGCAACAACAACAACAACAGAAAGAGGAAGAAGCAGGTGACATAATCAGTAAATCAAGCCCACTAAGGTTTGAAGTAGAAACATTTGAGGTGAGTCCCTTACTGAGAAGATCATGTAGGTAGACTCAATGACCAGCCAGATTGAAAGACTATGCTTTAATGTCAAACATTTTAAATGTTATAGAGCCCATAAATTATAAAGAAGCTAGTCAATCTCATGAGTGGAGGGCCGCAATGAATGAAGAATTGAATCCATTATTCTCCTGGGTATACTTTATGGTAATATCAGTTATATTAAAAATGTGATGTATGTACCCAGGATCAAGAAGAACTTGATCTCTATTTCAATGATGGCAGATCAGGACCTGCAAGTCGAATTCTTCAAAAATATTGTGTCATAAAGGAAAGAAAGAAGGAACCAGTTGCATCAAGAGTGCATGTGGGGGGGCTGTATAGGTTGAATTTTAAGAGCATGCCACACCAAGCTAGGGATTCAACAGGATTGACAACCGAGAATCTTTGGCATTAGAGATTCAATCATCTTAACCTACAAGATCTCATGCTACTACAAAGAAAAGGTATGGTTGATCGCCTTCCTGCTTTTCAGAGTGTTCATTTAGATTGTGATCGATGTGCATTAGGGAAAATTCAAAGGGAAGAGTTTCCTTTTATTGCTGATAGGAAGAAAATAGATATTCTAGAGCTTGTGCATAGAGATATATGCGGACCTATGCAGACTAAGTCGCTAGGTGGTGCATATTATTTTCCACTCTTTATTGATGATTGCACTAGATTCTCCTAGGTATACTTTATAAGAAAAAAGAGCCAGACATTTCAATGCTTTAAAGAATTTAAGAATATGGTGGAGAAGAAGACAAGGAAATTCATTAAGATTCTCTGCTCTGATCAAGGGGGAGAATACAAGTTGGGAGAGTTCATCAAATTTTGTAGGAATCATGGGATTATTCAACAGTTCACAGTACGTCACACTTGCAGCAGAATGGAGTTGTTGAATGAAAGAACAGAACCCTTGTGGAGTGCGCACGAAGTATTCTTCAAGGTAAGGGTATATACAATGGGTTTTGGGCTGAAGCCATCAATGCTGCAATATACTTGAAAAATAGGAGTCCAACTAAATGTCTCAAGTTTAAAACTCCTTTTGAAGCATTTTATGGATATAAGCCTACAATGAATCTTTTAAGGGTTTTTGGGTCAAAAGCTTTTGCCCATATTCCCAAGGATGATAGGAAGAAGTTAGACCCTAAGGCCAATGCATCTTTGTAGGATACTGCATTGAGTTTAAAGCTTATAAGTTGTTTAATCCTTTGACTCGTAAATTTTTTGCGAGTCGAGATGTTCTATTTCATGAGCAGGCTGAGGAAGGAAATAAGGAGAACAACCTTGAAGAGTGGCAGATTCCATTGTTGATGGAAGAAAGCCATGAGGACAAGCAACAACAACAACAACAGAAAGAGGAAGAAGTAGGTGACATAATCAGTAAGTCAAGCCCACTAAGGTCTGAAGCAGACAGATTTGAGGTGAGTCCCTTACCGAGAAGATCATGTAGGAAGACTCAACTACCAGCCAGATTGAAAGACTGTGCTTTAATGTCAAACAATTTAAATGTTATAGAGCCCATAAATTATAAAGAAGCTAGTCAATCTCATGTGTGGAGGGCCGCAATGAATGAAGAATTTGAATCCATTATTAGAAATAATACTTGGAAACTAGTTGAATTGCCTAAAGGAAACATACCGATAGGTTGCAAGTGACTTTACAAACCTAAATTTAATGCAGATGGGAGTATAGAAAAGTTTAAATCTAGACTGATAACAAAGGGTTATTCACAAAAAGAGGGAATTGACTATGAAGAAACCTTTGCTCCTACAGCCAAACTGAATACTATTAAAATGTTAATTGCAGTAGCTACAAAACATCAATGGAAGCTACACCAGTTATATATTAAGTCTGAATCTTTAAATGGTGATTTAAAGGAGGAGGTTTATTTAATGCAGCCTGAAGGGTTTGTTAAACAAGGGCAGGAGAATTTAGTTTGTAGATTGAAAAAGGCCCTTTATGGTTTAAAACATACACCCAAGTCTTTGTACGATAAGATTGATTCATTTTTCTTACAACATGGTTTTCATAGGAGTAAGAATGATCCAAATCTATATACCATGTATGATGAATAGAGGTAGATAATTTTGATTTCCTTGTATGTGGATGACATGATTATAATAGGTAATGCAAATGAAATAATTAAATAAATCAAATTGCAGATGTCACAAGTTTTTGAAATGAAAGACCTCAGAAGTTTACATTACTGTCTAGGCCTGGAAGTGTGGAGAGACTCTGGGTAGACTTTCCTTGCTCAAGGGAAGTATGTCAGAGGGCTGCCTAAAAAGTTCAAAATGGAACAGTGTAAGATAGCATCAATACCTTTGCAGCAAAACCTGGAATTATGCAGAGACAATGGCTCGAAGGAGCTGTATGCTACTTTGTACAGGCAACTAGTTAGTAATCTGATATATCTGATGACAACTAGACCAGACTTAGCATACTCTATTAGTGTGTTGGGCCAGTTTATGACTAAACCTCTTGAAAGTAGTTGGGTAGCAACAAAAAGTGTATTGAGGTATCTTCATGGTACTTGTTATTATGGTATTTTATACATTAATACATCTGATGTCACTTAAGCAAGTTTTTCAGACTCTGATTGGGCAGGTAATCTAAATGATTGACAATCTATCATGGGTTATGCATTTAGTGTTGGATTTGGGGTCATAGCATGGAGCAGTAGAAAGAAGAGCATTGTGTCTTTATCTTCAGCTGAAGTCGACTACCAAGCAGTATGCGTAGCAACATGTGAAGCTATCTAGTTGAGGAGGCTTCTCCATGATGCAAGAGCAAAGCAGAAAGAAGCGTCCATCATCAAATGTGACAACCGGAGTTCCATTAAGTTGGCGAACAACCCAGTATTTCATAAGAACACGAAACACATAGATACTCAGTGTCACCTTGTTAGAGAAAAAGTCCAGTCAAAAGATTTTTTTATTGAATACTATAAAACATGTGACAATATGGATGATATTTTTACAAAGCCTCCTGGGAAAGTGAAGTTTGAATTGTTTATGGGGATGCTAGAACTTCAGAATAATCCTTTTTCCATTAAGGGGTAGAGTTGAAAATAATTAATATTATATTATATTAATGGAGAAATGGTTACATGGTTGTAACGTAACTCCTTAAGTTAGGATTAGTTCCTAGGTTGTAGGAGTTTGTTCTCACCTCCCTATTCCTTTGTGATGTATTTATTGAATCATCTTTGATTAATTGGAGAGTGTGTGTACGCTCCAATTTGTGCAGCCTCGAGGTGCAGCTTGCTCACTTGTAAGCTATTGGTCAATTCAATTCATTTCTTTTCTTTCCAATTTTCTAACACAAAGAAGCATGAAAGAATGAAAAACTAACACAAAGAAGCACAAAAGAATGAAAGGTTGAACGAGAAAAAAGATTGCTAAGAGGGTTTTTGATTAAGTAATAAGAAAGGTTCATAGTGAGAAGAAGGAAAAAGAGCCATCACCATAGTTTAAGTATAGGAAAAAATAAAATAAAGTGTGGCACGCAAGAGAAGTCTTTTGATGAATTTATAAACTTGTTTTTAGGTACAAATAAAAAAATAGAGTCCCACGCAAAGAAGATTGTGGGCGAGAGGAGTCTTTTGATGAATTTATAAAATTGTTTTTAGCTACGAATAAAAAAAAATAGAGTCACCGAGTTCCCGGCAAAAAAGAGCAAGCCACCAAGGGATCTGCTAAAAAAATTCCAAGTGAAATAAATAAATAAATAAATAAAATTTGGGGTAAAATGTGGCCCTCAATTTCTTCTCAAAATCAAATTGCCATTGACTATTTCAATTTTCTAAGTCGGCTACACATAAATTGCATAAATTAATTTTCAAAATTAAAGGACCAATGACTATTTCAATCTTGGAACCCTTCAATTTTCTACGTCAGTGCCACATAAATTGGACAAAATTTTAACTTATGCTAGGTTCCACACGGATTATACTGTACGCTCTGCAACTTTGACACACATACAAAGAAAAGGGAAAGTGGTGCATGGAGTACGTTATAACAAGACTCTCCAATCAACCAATCAACATACATATACATTTAAAAAGTGAGAAGGTCCAACCAAACTTGTAGAAAAAGAATTTGATTTACAAGCTTACAAGTGTCCATCGCCCTCGATTTCCATCAAATTTCTTCTCAAAATCAAAAGAATATTGATTCACATGAATCTATTTTTACCTCCTTTACTTTGGAATTCTTTTTAATATAAAATTAAAATTTCCTATGATTTTCGGACACTTTTCCTTTCCATATGCTATGTTATGTCTTTTTGAATGCATGTCAAACCCTGAGGTTTGGATCTACAACTGTAAGATATGATCAATGGTATCATCGAAGACATAAACTGAAAAGTTAGGATAACATTCAAAATAGACTGTGCCATGTGACAGAGGGGCAACTATACCTCCGATCAGAGAATCAATATATTTGTTGTGGGTAAGATCACAGACTGTAGCAAACACAAAAGTATTTAACCCTTGATGAGTCAAAGGTTTGATGCCGATTCTAATGCATCCCAAATGAAGATATTTTGTTTTCAATCTTTTTGCCTTAGCCTATAAATCCTTTAGATCCAGTAAAGGGATAGACTAGATATTGTCAGAGTTTTCCTAGATCTGACTAATAGACTCCTTAATACTAATTCTAGTGGCAGATTTCAAATGAAACATAGATAAATCACCATAAACTTCAGAGACGGAGATATTAGGTAATTGCCGGCGAGCAGAGGGTTGCGGCTCTTCGTACTCAAGTTCTGCTTGATTTAAGACTCGACTAGAACTTGATGCAAACATGTGCCTAAGGGGATTTTCTTTTGCGGAGGACTCTCTGTTTTCTAGTTATTGGAAAGAAACAGACTCCGGAATGAATCCATTTTTATTTTTAATATGAGTGATGATTATAATACCAACCTCTTGAACCAGACGTTACTGGCTCTAATACCAATTTTAGAGCAGGGACTTTTGTCTCAAGCTTGCTTTGACTCTTGGCCTTGCTGTGTCTCTTCGTCTGTCTTCACAAACCAACTCCTGGTGAACCTGTGGTGAAATTAGTGCAAACCTAGTCATATATTTCATGCTCTGCGACCTCAACTCACTGCTACCTCACCTAACAATGGTTTGGTGTCCCTTAAATCCTTTGGCGAACCCATAATGAACTTCTAGTGAACTTCGAATGAAGATTGTAAGACAACTACTACCACAACAGACAATGGAAAATGCGCAAAGGTATTCAGATGCGGAAATGTATACTCATATTATTTCTCAAAATGGATTTAGATTACAAATCAGATATGACAGAGATTACATAGAGAATTCCTTATCAGAGATGGACTATCGTTGCAATTAAAGAACTTTATGCCATTCAAAGAGGAACAAGCACTACCGAAGGCTACCTGGCAACAGATAGGCTCTGTCTCAGAATATACAGACTCGACTAATTTACAAACTTGACTGACTGCTAACAGATTTGGCCACTTTAGGTTCTTACCAGTGCCCAACACACTGATACGCAGGCTTCTCAAATCTCTAAGACTCCCTAAAACTCTAAGACTCACCAAACGCGAATGCCTCATGAATGAGCCTTACCCTCAATTTATAGCAAAGTGAGAGGGGACAATCATTCTTGTAGAGCACTAGACAGGTGGATGGAATCATTGCTTTCAGGTAACACTGAGGTGACATCCACACAAGGATTCTAGTCCAGAAAAGTAAATCCTATAGGAGGATATGCTACCTCCACTTTTTACTTAGTGGATCAACTGTTTACATAGTGGATGCTTTGGTATAGCAAAGCCCACGAGAAAGCTGTCCACAATTAAGTCCTTGTGACTGGACAACATTATTACAAGAATGGATGCTTTTAATGGACAAGCCCATGAGAATCGTTAGAAGATAGTGATCTCGGGGAATCTCTTCTTTTTGTACAATAATTCATCCCAGGCTTTGGAGAAAATCCTTCGAATGATCATAGGTTTTCCCAGAATGATTTGATGTTTTATTTTGGTTAAAACCAACAATTCATAATGACAACACATGTATTCTTTTAAGGATTTATTGATATCATGAAAAGGCATCCATTCCTCTGTTGTCATCTCTTTAGTGTTTTTATAAATAGCGTGAAAGCATTCACCAATATTATGTTCAAAGCATATGTCACAATGGTTTCGGCAGTATGACTCATGATAAACTGGGTCCATTGCTGTTATGTTCACACCATAGTCAATCCACCACTTCTAGAGCCAGTCACACTACTGGTTTCTCTAGAATATTCTCTTTGTACTAAATATTAATTTAGTATAATGGGTTTCTTCTTTGTCGTCCACATTAAGGAGGTCCCACCATAATTGCTTGTATCCTACAAAATCATAGACCATGTCAGGAAAAATAATGTTAGGATCTCTTTTTGGCCAAAGGGCAGCATTGTGAGTAGGCCATGACCATGTCAGATTTCTGGTAGAATTATTTTTCATATAGCCCACTACGGACCCCTCCATGACACCATATCCTCGAGATTTCATGAAAATTTTGTTGTAAGGCTTGTTCTACAAATAAGGCATCTCTTTTTGCCTTCGTATAAATCATATAATGTATCCATTTACTGCCTTTAGGATACACTCGTCTTTCTGGTACAAAATGCTGGATGTCAGTATGTGCTTGGAGATTAGCATCTAGTACTTTTGTGTTTCTTAATTGCCATGTAGGTCTCCAATTTTTCTTGTATTCTTCGCAGTCCTGGTTGTCTGGGATTGTGCATAGGACCTCTTGCTTCTGGGCTTGGTCCCATTCAGTCACTATGACCATTATGTGTTCTTGAGGCTGGATGTACTCTCTACTGAGGAAGTCTGGAAGGAAATTTTATGTTCCTTTTATATGTTTGACCTGGAAGTCAAAGTTTGCAAAGATTGCTTGCCATCTGGAAAATTTGGCTTCGGCTGGCTTTTTGATGTCTTTGGATAAGACTTTTTGTAGGGTTGAAGCATCAGTTCTGAGCAAGAACTGTTTGTTTATTAATTAGACATCAAATTTACTGATGCAGTTCCATGCAGCTTTGACTTCTTTTTCAATGGTGGAATAATTCTGCTCAACTACATTCCATATGCCTGATGCATACTGAACAACTTGTTGAGTATCGTCATTTCGTTGTTTTAGGATGCCTCCCCATCCAATATTACTTGCATCTACTTCAACATTTTTGAATGCATTATCATCAGCAACATAAAGTATAGGAAGAGACTTTACCTTGGCTTTTATATTCTAAACAGCCTTAGTATGAATTGTTGTCCACTTAGGTGGATTATTTTTAAGTCTCTTGTTCAACGCACTTCGATCAGTAGCACAATCTTGATAAAAATCACTGACATAATTCAGACACCCCAAGAATTGTTGTAGCTTATTCTTGTCTATGATAATATCAGGGAATTTGTCAACAAATTCCAGTGCATGCGTCTGCAGAGTGATTTGGCCATTGGAGATGGTGTGGCCAAGAAACTTGATAGTAGTTTGAAAGACTTCTATCTTCTTTTTACTCAAAACGAGACCATTATGCTTTACCAGTTGCTTGAAAGTATGAACATGCTTAAAATGGTCTTGGATGTTCTTAGAAAAGATCAGAACATCATCTATGTATATTATAAGCCAATCAAAATATGGCTTGAAGATCTTATCTATTACCTTCTGGAATTTGGATGGTGCATTCTTCAGTCCAAAAGGCATGCCGTTCCACTTGTAGTGGCCTGCTAGAATAATGAAAGCAGTTTTGAACTTATCTTTTTCTGCAATTGCAGCTTGCCAGAACCCTGCTTTCAAATCAAACTTAGAAAAAACTTTAGCTCCAACTATCCTACTTATCAGATCACCTTTATGAGGTATAGGATAGGTGTCGTCTGCAAGAACAGAATTTAGAGGTTTAAAGTTTATTACAAACCTTGGAATGCCTCTGATTTGTTCAGCTCTCTTGCTAACATAGAATCCATAACAGTTCCAGGGACTGTCAGATTCTTTGATGAGCTTCTTGTCTAAAAGATGTTTGATCTCTTTTTTCATAGATATCTCTGTAATCCTTGCTCATAATGACAACACATGTATTCTTTTAAGGATTTATTGATATCGTGAAAAGGTGTCCATTCCTCTGCTGTCATCTCTTTAGTGTTTTTATAAATAGTGTGAAAGAATTCACCAATATTATGTTCAAAGCATATGTCATAATCGTTTCGGAAGTATGACTCATGATAAACTAGGTCCATTGCTGTTCTATTCTCACCATAGTCAATCCACCACTTCTGGAGTCAGTCACACTGCTGGTTTCTCTGGAAGATTCACGTTGTACTAAATTTTAATTTAGTATAGTGGGTTTCTTCTTTGTCGTCGACATTAATGAGGTCCCACCATAACTGCTTGTATCTTACAAAATCATAGACTGTGTCAGGAAAAATAATGTTAGGATCTCCTTTTGGCCAAAGGGCAGCATTATGAGTAGGCCATGACCATGTCAGATTTCTGGTTCGATGGATGTAGAAGTATTTTTCATATAGCCCACTACGGACCCCTTTATGACACCATATCCCTGAGATGTCATTAAAATGTTGTTCTAAGGCCTGTTCTACAAATAAGGCATCTCTTTTTGCCTTTTTATAAAACATATCATGTATCCATTTATTGCCTTTAGGATACACTCGTCTTTCTGGTACAAGATGTTGGATGTCAGTATGTGCTTGGAGATTAGCATCTAGTACTTTTTTGTTTCTTAATTGCCATGTAGGTCTCCAATTTTCCTTGTATTCTTCCTAGTCCTAGTTATCTGGGATTGTGCGTAGGACCTCTTGCTTCTAGGCTTGGTCCCATTCAGTCACTATGACCATTATGTGTTCTTGAGGCTGGATGTACTCTCTGCTGAGGAAGTTCGGAAGGCAATTTTCTATTCCTTTTATATGTTCGACCTGGAAGTAGAAGTTTGCAAAGAGTGTTTTCCATCTGGAAAATTTGGCTTCGACTGGCTTTTTGATGTCTTTGGATAAGACTTTTTGTAGGGCTGAAGCATCAGTTCTGAGCAAGAACTGTTTGTTTATTAAGTAGACATCAATTTTATTGATGCAGTTCCATGCAGCTTTGACTTCTTTTTCAATGGTGGAATAATTCTGCTCAGCTGCATTCCATATCCCAGATGCATACTAAACAACTTGTTTAGTATTGTCATTTCGTTGTTTTAGGATGCCTCCCCATCCAATATTACTTGCATCTTCTTCAACAATTTTGAATGCATTATCGTCAACAACATAAAGTATAAGAAGAGACTTTACCTTGGCTTTTATATTTTGAACAGCCTTAGTATGAACTGTTGTCCACTCAGGTGTGTTAGTGTCGGTATCTTCGTCCCTCCGTCAAAGATCATATCCTCTTGTTGCATTTCATATTAGGTGTCCTGCCCAGTCAGCTGCATTCCATTAGGTGCATGGATCATCTGACGGTAGTGGATTCTCCTACTTTTTCCCTCATGTCCTTTACCTGCTAGCTCATGTTTGTTCATCAAAAAGCATATTCAGTCACCTTTTTGTCATTAAGATTGCAAAAGTCTTTTTAGGGTTTCATTGTCATTAGGTCTAGGGTTTCATTAGGGTTTCATCAAAAAGTGTTACAAAATGTCCAATAATAACCAGCAGGCACATGAGGAGGTTCCAGCATTAAATAAATTTTGTAATCAAGTGCTCAGAGATGTGTCTTTCCTCAAAACTCTGTTTTGAGGAAAAACAGAGTATATTTGCTTTTATTGTAAAAATTTATGTAATTTTATTTTCTTCATATGTAAATCATTTCATCTGTAACCCTGGTCACTTTCCCTAGCCCCAGTAGCTCCAACCCCTTGCAAAACAAGCAAAACATAAGTCATTCAGTTCATCACAAGCTCTAATAAGGTGAAAAGTTCAAAACAGAGTTCAAAATAAAGTCATTTTCAAAACATTGTAAAAGTGGGTTTTGCCAACCAAAAAATTAAAAGACTCCTTGTATATAAGTCATTTCTTCAATTGAAAATCTCATTTGCACTCTTGGAAGAAAAGCAAAGTCGTGTGTAGAGTGAGCAAGAGAAAGTGGGAGAAATTTGCTAAAAAACAGAGGCGCGGCGCATTGGGCAACTGGTGCGGCACACATAACTGGTGCGGTGCATTGGGTTGCGATTTCCAATGCAAATTTACACCGGCGCAGTGCACATAACTGGCGCGACGCGTTGAATTTGATGTGTAGCGCATACAGCCAGCAAGCCTGAAACCTTCAACAATTCATTCTAAATCGCCCAAAACGTGTGGATTATCATTGTGCAAGTAGTTTGAGCCTCTATCATTGTTTTTCATCCAATTTTGGTGGTTGTTTTCTGTGGTTGTCTTATGGTGTTGGATAAGAAAATCAAACCATACCAAAGAAAAAAGTGCTAGGGTTTGTATCAATTATTTGGCTACCAAGTTATTCCCTCACCTCACCACTCCCTTACTCCATTTTTCCCTTGATTTCCCTATTCCCTAAATTCACACATTCCTAAAACATCATCTATTCCTACCCCAATTCCCATTTCCCAAAATCCCAAACACAAATTTCCAAACCCTAGTCCTATACCAAAAACTCCCAAATTACTCCTTAGTTCCCTGTTCCCCTAACTAAACTCTATCCCAACAGTCCCTAAATCCTTCATTGTTTCCTCCCTCCACAGTCCCTCATATCACTTGTCCCCTTGGTGGCAAAATTCAAAAAAACATCACAATTACTTGCTTCTCATCAAGGCAGCTTCAAAACAGTTCACTCACTAGCAGAAATGGAATCCAATCCCTCATATGATTATTAAGAGGAGACACACACTGACTCACCTACAGAGGTACATGCACCCAGGAGGCCTCCTAGAGGTGGCAAACATATTAGAGAAAAACCAACCACTCTCACTGAATTACAGGCCTGCCCTCTTGCCATCTCTTGTTTTCAGCACCAGTCCTCCTATGAATTTTGTGAGAAGGTTTCTAGCATTTAGTTTCATCATGAGTTGGCTTGTTTGTTTGTGCTCCATTTACATGATGGTCAAGCCACTGTAACTAGTGTCACTTTCACATTAACACCAGAATCTATTTCACTAGCAACCGGTATTCCTAACATTAGAGAGCAATGGAACAAGAGGCAACAAATTGACCAACAGCATTATGAACCATACATCAAGCCTGGTTTTTTGAGACAGCTCAAGAGAGTTTTTCCTTTTCGGTACCTCAAAGATTCATATGCTCCTTTAATGAAATTGATTATGAAGTATTTCAGCTGTGAGGGCTGGTTCTCCCGTTTATATGCTTATCATATCTGTCTACTGATGCATTTTACCATGGTGAGGATGATGAACACCCCTTACTTCATGTGCCGAAATATTGAGAAGATGACCACTCTAGTACAACACAAAACTCCTCAGCAGCAGTTCAACAATATTTACCATTTGCTCTCATTAAAATTGTGGTCATTCATCAGCTTGGCTTACTGGGCATCACTTGGGAGGACTTCATTTCTCATGAGTTTTTCACAGCTCCTCAGGGACCTTTAGAGGTTTTTCACGAGATAGGTGGACCTTCTTATTAGCATGAGGGTCATGATACATAGACCACTAGTATGCCAGTGTTCATCACTTTTCAGAAGGGCACTAGACAGTTGTTTGCAGCAGCAAAGCGAGTATTATCTCCACCCAGGGTGGAAGGGGTCTCACTTCTGTCATCAGCACCACAAGTTCAGGAGAAAGGCAAGAGGCCATTACAGGATGAGGGGCCTTCAGGTGAGCGAGACTTTATTCTAATTAAGGATGAGGATACAAATATGGGTCCGCAAAGCACAAATCTCAAAGAAATCATCCAAGAGCAGTAGGTGGACATCAAAGCCTTGTCCCTCAACTTGGAGAGGGCTAAGTGGATTATAAAGTACTTGAAGAAAAGGAATAAGCAGCTTGAAGATCAGCAAGCGATCATAGAGTTGCGAAACATTCGGGAGAATCGCGAAGCTACATAAAGGAGAAGGGTAGAGTTCACTTCACTCAAGCAAGAGATCAATGCCGATCGAGAGTCTTGGCTCGAGAGAGTCAATATCCACTTAGAAAGGTTGTTGGAGAAGGGCAACAAGGAGAAAGACTTGTTGAGACACATGGCTTTTCATTATATGGCGAGAAACAAAGTTTGCAAGGCGAGAATTAGAAGCTTAAAGGCAAAATTGAAGAGAGCGTCAAAGAGGCGAAAGGAGCATGATCGCCTTCAGATCTTGGCTAAGGCTTCCTTGGCCGAACAAAATGCTTGATGGAACAGACTGAGCCCAAATTTCAAAAAATGTGGGGCACTTTTTGCATTTTTGAAATTTTTGGCACAAAAAACAGAATTTTCTGCTCTATGCGCCGCGCCACGTGGCGCTTGCTTTTGATCGGAGCCTCCAAATCACAAAAACTCAGCATTTTTGGATTTGGCATGGAAAACTATGCTTGCCTCCCCATGGTCAAGAAATTTGGACAGGTTGTGAGCCCTCAAAAAGGTCAAAAACACTCAAAAAATGACCTTATTGCCCCTATTTTGACACATAGGAAGCAGTCTTGAGAGATTTGATTTTTAACAGGGAAAAAGAAGGCCAAATTGAAACATTCCACTTGGGTTGGAAAGTAGACAGGCAGATATTTCCAGCAAGCACGATTGGAGTGAATTTGGACTCCAGGAAGGCCCCCAAAAGTGGTTCCAAACATGCGATATGCATAGAGAATCAGGCGCGGTGCATAGAGGAAATTTGGCCCAGTTTGACCAGGAATGCTCTATTTTTCGCCCAGCTTTTACCAGTTTCACTTTTTCATCTTCTTATTGTCAAAATTGTGATGTAATTTCATGTACATTGATGGATCATGATGTAAATATGTCAAATTTTCACTTTTGTAGGTAGATTCATCAGTCCAAAAGTTGTTTGAAACTAAATGAATCAGTTCCCTTGTTTCTAGAGGCATGCTGTTCCACTGCCTGATTTCTAGTTCTCAGTTTAGAATTAGTTGGAACAGCTCCTAAACATGTGAGCTTGACCCATAGAGGCTAGGATAAGCTATGGTTTGTCTATATTATGTATTTTTCAGTCATTAGCATGGTTGGACTTTTGAGAAAGTGAGCTTCATTGTACACTCATATCAGCGTTTTGGCTAAGGAATTAAGGCAAGGGTTTGTAACACTCTTTGGGATCCCTTTGGCATTTTGTTTTGGTACAACACTTTCTTATGTATTTGTGGATTTTCTTATGTATTATGTATGTCATTTTCCCTCTTATTTTTTCTCAGCTAAATCAAACAAGAGTGTAAGTAGAATACATTGAAATTGCAATGCTCTACTTGAAGTTTGCTTTAGTTTCTTGATGTTTTCAACTACTTAGAGAGGATCCATGGTTTCTCTTGCCCTCTTCAACTCCTCCTCTATCTAATCCATCCATCTTATTTGATTTAGAGTACCAAATACAGTTGCCTACCTTGCCTCATTGAGACCTCTGCAAGACTGAGCCTCATTCCTTGCACCCAAAATTTGCTTTTCCATTAGAGCCCACAAACACATCATTTTATTCAATCAAACTCCTTTGCACCTATACCTAGCCTAAGATCAGTGGCTATATTAGTCATCTCAAGCCCTTAGTAATCCTAATTTGCTGAGATTGACTCGGAGAGAGCCCTCTCCTGACCTGGTAGGGCTAGCTACCAGGTTGAGCGTGGTTTGATGTTGGCCCTGGATCCTACCTTTTCAGCATGAGGTAAATCTAGTCTCTAACATAGTGGCGACTCCACTGGGGAAGAAATTGATTGTTTGTTAGTATTCTTCATTGTATAAACTACAGACGGAGTCTAAAGATTATCTAGGTAGCCTTTGACACACTTTTGCTTTGCATTAGCGCAAGTAGATAAAAGCTACTTCAGTCAATCTCCAGTCTAGTCTTATAAACGGAATATCTAACCTGCAACTCACCCCAGCACATCTGATAATTCTAAGCTTTCGGATGATAAGTTTAGGATTTGATAGGCTGAACAAGTTGTTAATGTCTATTTGATTTCTTGGAAATAATAGCACACTGGCTTCCAGAAGATATACCAGAGCTAATCCAGATCCAGATCCTCCTCCTGTATATGAGAATCCCAATCTTATTCCACGAATCCTTCATCAAGAGAGTTCTATAATTCCCATTTTCAAATCTCATTCATGTCCTGTGGTCTTTGAGTATCTTGACGAGCTTGAGTTTGATGAACAATTTAGTCTGTCACTGTTTGAAACAAAATCTGAAAGTGTTGTTGGTTCTACTGTCCTAAATCCGGAATTTGTTGCAGCTCTTGAAATTGAAAGGGCTAATAAGTCAATTGATGATTATATCTTGAAACAGCTCCAGACTTCGATCATGGCTTCAAATATCACTGATTTCCTAGAAACGGCATCTGCAACCCTTGGATCTTCCGCAATTGCATCTAGCTCCGGAATTCCCACCGAAACTCCATTCATTCCCACCATCCCTGTGCAGTCCACTATCTCTTATCAAAAGTCTGTAGTAGTTTCACCTCCGTCTACTCCTTCTACTCCTCAAACATCCAAAATTGCTTCGCCTCCACACACACCTCCTCATACACCCCGTACATCAGCTGCACCCACTCCCCCAACATCCCCAAGACAGAATCCACCGAGAGAAATGGCTACTCATTTTGCACCCCTTGTGCTGCCTCAGAATTTGGACGATATGCCCGCCGATTATCAAAGAAAAATTCCTTTGTTTGATGGCACTCCTCACAGTGTTACAGCTCACTAACATGTGGACAGAATGACAAATTTCTTCGAACTTCATGAGATTGATGCCGAAAATGTGACAATGAGACTGTTTGTACAAACATTTCGCGGTGAAGTGAGGAAATGGTTCAGAGCTTTGCCAGCTACAACTATCACTATATTGGCCAATCTGCAGAGACAATTCTTAGATCGCGGGGAATTCAAGAAAAATCCTCTTCAGATCCTCTTTGAATATGAGCACATCAAGTGGAATGTTGGTGAGTTTATCCAAGATTATTGTATTAGATTCAAGTATGTTTACAATGCAATTCCTGATCATATAAAGCCACCTATGGGGCTAGCCTTGATTAAGTTTCCGGATGGTTTTGATACTGATATGGCCTATCAACTAAGAGAGAGAGATCCGGTCACTTTGGAAGATATGCAGAAGACTGCAGTCAGTGTTGAAGCAAATTTGCTTGCCAAACGAGCTAGAGCAAGAACTGAAAAGAAAGTCACGATAAAGGAAGAGCCTTCCACTTCAGACCAAGTGCTTCGGAAGGTGGAGTAGATGCTTGATAGGATGAAACTTGACAAGCCTAAACCCCAAATCAGAAATACTAACTTCCGTGGCCAGCAACAGCCACAATTTAGGATCAAACAAAGAGAGCAGCGAGCCCAAGATCAAGCAGCGCAGCAGCAGGTGCAGACACCCTTACAGCAAAATTTTGTACATGGTCCGAAATCAAATGAAGAGGAGAATGTGATTGGGGAAGAAAATCATTTCTTTATGCCTAATGATATGCCAATTTTCATCACTGAAGATGAGGATTACTCCGAGAATTTAGCTGAACAAAGAGATGAAAATTTCATTTTGGCAAATGAAACTGTTCTTGAGGAAGAGTCCGTTGAGTACCAAAGAGGTTACATGAATTCTTTGTCAGCTCAGTAGTGACAATATTCACTCCGAAGTAGAGATGTGCCCGTGAACCCAATTTAGAAAAGGAAGGAGGCAGCGACGCCAAAGAATGATCCTCCTAATGTGCAGAAAAAGGGAAAAGAGACAACTAATCCTACCACCAGCAAAACGCCATCAACAAGTGAATGATCCAATCAGCTAAGTGGGTCAAAGGAGAAAATTGAAAAGAAGGATGTTTCAACGAAAGAGGTAGAAAATGTTTCAGTTTTTAACTCAGAAAATGAAATCGCTAAGTTAAAAATCTCCATTCCTTTAACTAAGTTGATGAAGAACAGTAATTGTAAAGGTCAGGTGTCGAAAATTTTGAATCTAGATCCATCATCTGATATGGTGAATGTGGAGGATGACAGTCCCAAGTTGATTTTTGGGCCGGCATTGGAAGTTCAGTCTCAAGATAGTGATGTAGCTCCTTTTTATATCAGTCTCAGGGTGCATGACTTTGTGTTACATAATGTTATGCTTGATTCCGGAGCCTCTCATAATCTCATGCCTAAGGCCATCATGGAAAAATTGGGATTAGATATCACTAGAAAATATCATGACCTTTACTCTTTCGATTCCAGTAGAGTAAGGTGCATTGGTCTTATCAAGGATTTGGTGGTCAGTTTGGATCAGATTCCAGCTAAAAATGTTTTGATGGATGTGGTTGTAGTGGATATACCTCTTAGATTTGGCATGTTTCTTTCCAGATCTCGGGGAGCAAAGATTAAAGGGACAATGCAGCTTGATTTCTCCTATGCTACCATTCCCGTGTTCGGTCAGGTGAGGAAACTATACCGGGAACAAAAGATGAAGTACATGATCACTAGCAAGGAGAAACCGATAAATCATCCAATCAACTATGTACATACTGATTTAGAATCGTTTGTTTTGTATTCAGATAGCTTTAATGATGTAAATAGCCAAGTAGTTGAAGTAGAAGACATTCCCGAGATCTTTGAAAATTTCAGAGAAGTATTAAAGCAAGAAAGGCAAAGATTTGATAGTACCGTTGAGCAATCAGCCTTCCGACAACAACAACATATTGAAGGACAGCAAAGAAGAGAAACATAACAAAAAGAATTTCAGCATTTGGAAGAGGATGAAGCAGGCCTGTGGAGCATGGATTTTGATGGCGCGGTAGGAAGGGAAGGTGCTGGAATTGGCATTTGGATACGCAGCCCTGTTTTCACCCCAAACAAAGTACCAAGTAATGTAAGGGTCTGTTCTTATAAACTACCTTTTGACTGTTCAAATAATGAGGCTAAATACGAAGCTTTAATTGCTGGTTTAAAAATTCTTAGAAAGTTGAATGCCAAAAGGATTTCAGTGTATGGCGACTCTGAGTTAGTTATCAAGCAGGTGAAAGGGGAATATCAAGCTAAGAATCCTCGAATGCGGGCCTATCGCAATGTGGTGTTGGATATCTTGAAAGTATTTTTAGATTGCACTTTGACATGTGTCCCCCGTGCTCAGAATGTCATTGCCGATTCGCTTGCAACCGCAGCAAGTAATTTGAAAATCCAGATGAACTCAAACAACAAGTTTGAGATTCACGTGAAGCATCGCCCAGCTGTCCCCGACAATCAAAGGTATTGACAAGTATTTCAAGATGATGATGAGATTGATGAATTTCTGCAAAATAAAGGTAAATTCAAAGACACTTCTATTGATGTGGAGTATGATGATGGTGAAGCTGATATAGAAGTCAATCAGATGGAAGTTTTGCAGCTGAAGGAAAACATCATTCCTAAAGGTCTAATACCTTTAGAGGAGCTTTTCGATCATGATGATATGGCATGGAAACCAAGCTTGTTGCGAACCGAGAAAGGAATTGAGGATGTGAACATTGGATCGGCTGAAAATCCTAAGATGGTAAAATTATCAATGGCCTTGCCTCCACAGGTAAAAGCAAAGTACATCAGTTTGTTATCATCTTTTACTGATGTATTTGCTTGGGATTATTCAGATTTGAAGTCATATGATACAAGCATAATTCAACATGTCATCCCGATCAAGCCAAATCAAAATCCTTTTCGTCAGAAGCTAAGAAGGATAAATCCAAAGCTGCTACCCTCAATTGAGAAGGAAGTGAATCGGTTGTACAAAGCCGGTATCATTGTCCCCATAAGGTTTTCAGATTGGATTTCAAACTTGGTGCCTGTGCGCAAGAAAACAGGTGAGATTCGATTATGTATTGATTTTAGAAATTTGAACAAAGTTTCTTTGAAGGACAACTATCCCTTGCCCAAGATGGATCACATACTTCAGAGAGTAGTTGGAGCATCCCGTATGTCACTACTCGATGGTTATTCGGGTTATAACCAAATTATGGTCCATGAGGATGATTGAGACAAAACAACATTCACCACTCCATTGGGAACATTTCACTATGCAAAGATGCCTTTCGGATTGAAAAATGCTGGTGCAACCTTTCAGCGGGCGATGGATATCGCATTTGCCAATGAAAAATATGTCTTTCTAGTGGTTTATCTTGATGACTTAATTGTTTCTCTAATTCAGGTGAAGAGCACCTTTATCATTTAAAGATTGTGTTTCAGCGGTGTAGGAAGTATGGCATCTCTCTCAATCCAAAGAAAAGTTTGTTTGCCATGGATGAAGGCAATCTTCTCGGGCATATTATCTCAAAGGAGGGCATCCGCATCGATCGAGCTCGGGTGGAGGCCATTCAAAAGATTGATTTTCCACGAAGTAAGAAAGAAATCTAGTCCTTCAATGGCAAGATAAATTTCGTACGTCGCTTTGTGCCCAATCTTGCAAAACACTTAAGGGAAATCACGAACATGCTCAAAAAAGATAGTGCAGTAAGGTGGACTGAGGAAGCGGTTAAGTCCTTCAATTTAGTGAAATTAGCTCTTTCTTCAGCTCCGGTTTTGATCAGCCTGGACTATACTCAGGATTTTATTTTGTTTTCATTTGCCTCAGATCATACTATGGTAGCGGTCTTGATGCAGAAAAGAGACCAGCTCAAGAAGCCAATCGCATTTTTCAGCAGAACCATAAGGGATGCGACATTGAAGTACAATATTATTGAAAAACAAGCCCTTGATTTGGTAAAGGCATTGAAATATTTTCGTGTTTATATTTTGCATTCTCACATCCTCGCTTATGTCCCTAATGTTGCTGGTAAGGATGTCTTAGTGCAAACAGATCTGGAGGGGAGAAGAGGCAAATGGATTGCCGCCTTATTGGAGTATGACGTGGAAATTAAACCGACAAATCTCATTAAACGATAGGTGCTGGCTAAACTAATGGCTAAGTAAAATCTGCACGTCCTGGACATTAATCTAATTACTGCTATTTCCGAGGAAGATGAAGAGAATCAGCCCGCTCAGGTATCTGAAATTTTCCTTCTTTCTCCTTGGTATTCAGACATCGTTTATGTACTCCAAAATCTATCATCACCACCCGGAATGGCTAAGAAAAAGGGTAGGACATTGAAATTGAAAGCTACAAAATTTTGTATCATGAATGGTGCACTCTATTGGAAAGACCTCGGTGGTATATTACTTAATTGTTTAGTGGAAGAAGAGGTGAAACAGGTGATGGAAGACTTTCACAAAGGAGATTGTGGAGGCCATCTTTTCTGGAAGATAATAGCCAATAAAATCTTGAGAGCCGGGTATTATTGGCTAACTCTTTTTGCTGATGTGTACAAAACAGTGGCCAACTGCCACGAATGTCAGATTTTTCAAGGTAAGAGGAAGTTGCAGCCTTTACCGCTCAAACCCATTGAAGTAAGTGCTCCATTTCAGCAGTGGGGTTTGGATTTCATCGGTGAAATTCATCCTTCTTCTTCAGTGTAGCATAAGTGGATCCTCACAGCGACGGATTATTTCACCAAATGGATTGAGGCGATTCCTTCAATGCATGCCACCGATTCGGTAATTATCTCATTCCTTGAAAAGAACATTTTGTCTCGTTTTGGCTGTCCAAATAAGATGATCACTGACAATGCAGCAACCTTTAAATCAAAGAGAATGATTGATTTTTGCCATAAGTATCAAATCACTTTGGGACATTCGACTGCCTATTACCCACAAGGCAATGGATTTGCGGAATCCTCAAATAAATCTCTTGTCAACATTATCAAAAATTTGCTGGAAACTAACAAGAAAAGTTGGCACAAAAAGCTGGTAAATGCACTTTGGGCAGATAGGGTAAGTCACAAGAAATCTATAGGCATGTCTCTTTTTGAGCTTGTGTACAGTGTGGACACAGTCTTTCTGACCTCTTTGGCAGTCCTGGTGGTCAAACTTCTACAAGAAGTGAGCAGCGAAGATGATGGTTTGCAGCGGAGGATCAATCAAATGACTCATTTACAGCAAATTAGGGAGGAGGTATTTCAGAATACTTTTAGGTTGCAAGAAAGAATCAAGAGAATATATGACCGAAAAGCAAAGGCGGACAGGTTTGAAATAGGAGACATAGTGTTGAAATGGGATGCAAGGAATGAAGAGAAAGGTAAACATTGCAAATTTGAGAATCTTTGGAAAGGACCGTACAATATTGCTGCATATTGGGGCCAGAGTGCTTTCCTTTTGCAATATCTGAATGGCGAAGATTATCCTGGTGGAGCGGTCAATGGTCAGCTCCTCAAATAGTATTATTTGTGAAATTTTTTCTGTTGTCCTACTCATCATTGTATATACCAGTTTGTTTAAATTCCATTGCAAGTGTGTACTATTTTCATTCTTTAGTTTGGGGCCCGAGGTGAAGGCTATAAAGCTTAATTTTGATTTCAGTGTTGGTTTGGTTAGTTAGAGTCAGGTCTTTCAGTCAATTTCAGTATTGAAAATGAGTCAATTTTGAGTCACATTCAGTCCTGAAATTGAGTCTTTAAGTCAAGAGTTCAGTTTTGATTTGTCGAAGTTATTGACTCCATAGCCCAATGGACGAAGGCACTGCCTGCTTTCCCAGAGATATGTAGTTCTTGGCACCTGCAATTGGAGCCAATGTTAGTGTTGGTATCTTCATCCCTCCGTCAAAGATCAAATCCTCTTGTTGCATTGCATATTAGGTGTCCCGCCCAATCAGCTGCATTCCATTAGGTGCATGGATCATCTGACAGTAGTGTCTTCTCCTACTTTTTCCCTCATGTCCTTTACATATTGGCTCATGTTTGTTCATCAAAAAGCATATTCAATCGCCTTTTTGTCTTTAAGATTGCAAAAGTATTTTTAGGGTTTCATTGTCATTAGGTCTAGGGTTTCATTAGGGTTTCATCAAAAAGTGTTTCAAAATGTCCAATAATAACCAGCAGGCACATGAGGAGGTTCCAGCATTAAATAAATTTTGTAATCAAGTGCTCAGAGATGTGTCTTTCCTCAAAACTCTGTTTTGAGGAAAAACAGAGTATATTTGCTTTTATTGTACAAATTTATGTAATTTTATTTTCTTCATATGTAAATCATTTCATATGTAACCCTGGTCACTTTCCCTAGCCCCAGTAGCTCCAACCCCCTGCAAAACAAGCAAAACATAAGTCATTCAGTTCATCACAAGCTCTAATAAGGTGAAAAAGTTCAAAACAGAGTTCAAAATAAAGTCATTTTCAAAACATTGTAAAGTGGGTTTTCCCAACCAAAAGATTAAAAGACTCCTTGTATATAAGTCATTTCTTCAATTGAAAAGCTCATTTGCACTCTTGGAAGCAAAGCAAAGTCGTGTGTAGAGTGAGCAAGAGAAAGTGGGAGAAATTTGCTAAAAAATAGAGGCGCGGCGCATTGGGCTGCGATTTCCAGTGCAAATTTACACGAGTGCGACACACATAACTGGCGCGGCGCATTGGGTTTGATGTGCGATGCATACAGCCAGCAAGCCCGAAACCTTCAACAATTCATTCTAAATCACCCAAAACATGTGGATTATCATTGTGCAAGTAGGTTGAGCCTCTATCATTGTTTTTCATCTAGTTTTGGTGGTTGTTTTAGGTGGTTGTCTTATGGTGTTGGTTAAGAAAATCAAACCCTACCAAAGAAAAAAGTGCAAGGGTTTGTATCAATTATTTGGCTACCAAGTTATTCCATCACCTCACCACTCCCTTACTCCATTTTTCCCTTGATTTCCCTATTCCTTAAATTCACACATTCCTAAAACATCATCTATTCCTACCCCAATTCCCATTTCCCAAAATCCCAAACACAAATTTCCAAACCCTAGTCTTATACCAAAAACTCCCAAATTACTCCTTAGTTCCCTGTTCCCCTAACTAAACTCTATCCCAACAGTCCCTAAATCCATCATTGTTTCCTCCCTCCACAATCCCTCATATCACTTGTCCCCTTGGTGGCAAAAGTAAAAAAACATCACAATTACTTGCTTCTCATCATGGCAGCTTCAAGACAGTTCACTCACTAGCAGAAATGGAATCTGATCCCTCATATGATTATGAAGAGGAGACACACGTGACTCACTGTTATAGCTCAAAATCTCACTCTTAAGGTTTGTGATGCTGCACTCATGGCCTAGGGCAACCCCTCCTTCCAGACCTGGTCCCATATTTAAAAAAGCAGTGTTTTTTCCCTATACGCGACATTTCCCTGAGCTAAACGTGTGTATACGTGGGTCTGTGTATACCCAACCCACGTATATGTATAAAAAACCTTAAAAAAAATAAATCTCCTTAATTTCGGGCGGAGATCACGGGTTTACCTGTTGATTACCTGTTAGTGCCCATGGCCCAATTGTTCCCAACGAATTCCCAACTAAAAAACTACTTTGGGAGAAGTATAAAAAGGCTTCTATGGGAAGGCCAGAGGGAGGAGAGAAGAGAGAGAAAGATTGCTATGTGAGATTTCCCTGACCAGGTATGAAGATCCTTGTGCCTTCTACACTTCCCCCATTCTACAGGAAACCCTTGTTTCCTTGTGTGTGTTGATGATTTCATACTACTTGAGAGATCATGGAGTAAGTCATGGAAGGAGTTTGTTAAAGGATTGAGACTGGACGAATCCAGGAGACGATTCTTCTTGGAGCCTGTGAAAGGACAACTCAGGTGAAATTGTTCCTTTTCTGTACTTTCTTTGTCTATAATAAAAGAAACACATGTCTTTTTTCCTGATATAGATCTTCTTCATGTTATGATATTCATATTAGGATTCATATGTGAACGGTTGTTTAATTGCATAACTAACTACCTTTCCTTATAATATGAAGTTGGTTTCTTTATGATGTTTAGTCCATATACTGCTGCACTTTCTTGAATTGTTTGTTTTGCAGGTCAAAGGAGTAAAGGAACTCCAAGAAGGGTTTGGACCCTGGGAGGCTCTTCTCAAACGTAGGACCTCAGGTACGCCCCCTATCGTAGAGTTTGCTTATAGTAGCATTATGATTGCATGGAATGTGTGTTT
>APFE031295783.1:58519-68626 GCA_000404065.3 Pinus taeda
CTTCAGTCTGCTAGGGTATTCACCCAAGACCCTAGGGGAGTTTATCCCACAACAGAATTGGCGACTCCGCTGGGGACAACACTATTGTTGTTCCTAGTTTGGGTGTATTCAAGCCAATTAGGGCTCAGCTGTCTGTTTATCTTCTGTTACTGTGTAGTCAGTGCCTGAATTGTGAGCTTTGATAAGTTTTTCCAGACTTTTTTTGTTTTTCTTGGAAGCTTTTTTATACGCTAGTTTCTCTGTTTACAGAAGCGTATATACGCATCTTTCCTTAAGTGAACCTGCGTATATGCAAGTTTCCTTAAGCCTTGTCGCGTATACACGCATCTGTGTGCAAACACAGTCGCGTATACCTTTAATTTTCAAGATTTTTGAAATCTTTTTGTTTCTGGAAGATAGTATGCTGTTCTGATTCAGTTCGGAACAATCACTGTTCTGATTCAGTTCGGAACAATCATTGTTCTGTCACAGTCTTTAGTTTTACAACAAGTTTCTTGTTTCGAATTCTCTCTGATTGTGAAAAGGTTGGTCTTTTTCGTTTTCTTGCAACCGTCATTTATTTTTGCTTAAGCACACAAGGTTTCTTGCAAGGAATCTTGGTTGCTCTATGTATTCAGGGCAGAAAGATTGATTTCGATCTTTGTGTTGAGTTTTGTTTTAATGACTTTTTGGTTTGCATGTTTGAACTAGTTTTATGACCATCTGCTTTTCTTGCTTTCTGAAATTCATTTGTTCACGCTTTCTTGAAAGTTGTCTTTTCAATCTTTTGGTTTCCATTGCCAAGCTCATCTCGCTGCTTGTTGACTGTTAAAAGCATTTCAAAGCACCTTTTTTGTTGAGTTCCCACTTGTTTTGTGTCGTAAGCTCGCAAAGTGTTTCATTGCCTAGTTTTTCGGTCATCAAGTTTTAGTCTTGTTAGAGCATTTTTGAAAAGTCGTTTTTGAGTTGCTTTTGAAGGAAATTTCTTGAAACTTTGTTTTGCTTTTTTGAACTTTGTTTTGATTGAGTTTTCCTTTTTTTTGAGTGAAAGTGCCTATTTGTTTGTCTTCATCTTGCTTTTAGTGCTTAGAAGAAATAAGCAACAAAAACTTATATTGCATCTAAACATTTAAGTGGCAAATCTAAAATCGATAAACAAGCAACTTTCATCTTTTGATTTAAGAGTAGTTTTGAATCTTGCATCGGCGTGTATTTGTTGCATTAGGATTAGTTTGTGCATCTTTGTAGGCATTTATAGTTTTGTTAGCTTTTGTGAGTGTGAAGTTTGAAAACAAAAGGAAAAAGTTGTACTTTTATTTGAAGTTCCTCTGAACCCTATAGAAATTGCTTTTCATTGAAAATGAAAACAAGTGCATGTGCATGTAGTTTGGTTTTATTAATTTCTTTTGCGTCAAAACACCACCAGTTTCACTTCCATTATCCCTTGACTTAAATAACAGCCCATTAAAATCAAGCGCTAATTTAAAATATACTAGAACTTTATATTTGTCGAGTTAGATACATCAACAAGTTTTAGGATATTTTAGGGCCTTGGATTAGGTGTGTGGAGAGTTAACCTCAAAGGCAATTTTAAAACTGTCAAACATAGGAGTCTGAATAGTGAGTGAAAATCCAATAGCGTTAGGAAGACCAGGAAAGCTCCGGATCTGGGAGTTAAGCACAAGGGTTTATAAAGATAGGGAAGAGAGATACCCCCTCTCCTACTTGTCCGAACTTACCTCACGATTGTTCCACCTGGATTCTTATACGAGCTGGTAACCTTAGTTGCTACTCCTAGGGACCTACACAGGTGGTTGCGGAGGGGAATCCCGTGGGACCTGAGGTCGACGTTGTATCACTCTCAACGGTACTACTGGAGTGCACCCTTGCGAAGCTTGGGGGCTTGCACCAGTGCAGGCTGTTGTTAGGAGGTCAGCGTAAATTCCTCTGTTACCTTCACTGATAGGACTGGGCCGTCATTATCCCAGACTATCTTTGGAAGGCCCCTTACTTCACTTTCTCATATTTTGGTGTCCGGTCCTAATCACCCGGAGCGGAAATACTTGGAAGTTGTTTGACTGGCTGATATCTTTAGGGACTTTACAGTGTGTGCTCTGTGCTCCTAGTTGGCCTAGCTTTTAATTTTTTGAGTCTTTAGTTAGAGCTTAACAAAAAATTCAAAGTGGCTGACCGATCGCCTAGACGGTCTCGAAGACTTCGTGGTCTTTCACCACCAAGTTCAGAGCCTTCACCTAGAAGGTGCAGAGGTAATACTGTCGGTGGGTTTAGTCCCATGGAAACTGACGCATCGGGGATTGATCCTCCCCTCGGGGGCATCAATGCTCAAGATAGACCTGGTACTTCCACAGAACAAGAGAGAAATACTCCGGTACTTTCTCGAGTTCTCTTTCGGACGCAAGATAATGTAGAGGTAGAAGAAATCTCAGAGTCGTTAGCGGCTCTGAATTCTCCCCTACCTCCTAGTCATCCGGAAGTGTTACAATATGTTGGGTCTCCAACGCATTGACCATCAAGTCTAGGTCACATAACGCATTTACCATCGATGATCACTACTGGAAGCATGGCTTCTATTACAAGTGCTACGACTATGCAAACTCCAATATCTGTACAAGGGGGAGGAACTATTTCCATCCCCTTCGCTTCTTTATTCGGGTCTCTTGCTAGCACGTCTTTAGTTGGGACTACCTCCATTCCTTCTATGAGTGGAAACTCCCAAACCAATGCTTTTAGTTCTGGATTTTTCCCATTTGGCACCCATTCACAGGGTATTCCGTCAGTTCCGTTTAGTGCCGCCACATCCATGATGGGTGGATTGGCTTCATTCTAGGGTTTTCCTTTTGGAAGTGGTCATATACCACATTCCAACCCGACAATTGGATCTATGCCTTTCTCTTCTTTAGGACAAGGTAGCAATCCTTTTCAAGGTTGGGCTAACCCTGCGATTAGTAGTATGGGAACTGGGAATTCGTTTCTCGTCCAACAAGGGAATAGGTCGTACTCCACGGTTAGTTCATTTCAAAGTATTCCTCCCCCAGCCTCTGCTTGGGATCCTTATCAGGGGTTGTCTGCTCCTTATAATCCTTTAGGAGGAAGCTTCGCTGGTTATGGAGGTTTTGCGGTCGGAGTTGGTCAAACTATGAGTTATGCTGGATCACAAGGCATGCCTTTGGTTTAGCTGGTTCTGTAGGTTACTTCAGGCAGCCTAGTGCCTTCCAAAATCCAAGCCCATCTTTTCATAACTTTGGGAGTTCTTCCCAGTCTAGGTGGAACCCCCAAGGTCCTCCTAGGCTTCTGTTTCTGGCAACTTTGAACTTGCCAGACCTCACAAAGTTAACAAACGATCCAATCAAATATAATCCGACCTGGCCTCCGGTCCCAACCAAACTCCCTTCGGACATTCCAAAATTCGAAGGGAAGAGCAGTGAGGACCTAGGCGACCATGTGACCACATTCCATTTGTGGTGCTCGTCGAACTCCCTTATTGATGATTCAAATAGGTTGAGACTTTTTCAGCGCACCTTGACTGGTAATGCGGCCAAATGGTATATAGAGTTGCCAGGGGGCAACTTTACATCTTTTTCCGACTTAGCTAATATTTTCTTGAATCATTTCCATTTGCCTGTCCGTTATGATGCCGAAACTGAACTTCTGGCCAATTTTCATCAGGACACGGCAACTCACATTTCTGACCATATCCAGGAATGGAGACAGAGAAAGAGGCTCATTAAAGCCGAAATCCCTCCGGAGTACCGTCTCGAATGGTTTTTGAAATCTTTACAACTTGAGATCTCTAAGGATGTCTCGATGTCCGGAGTTTACTCCGAGGCGCAAGCTATTTTTAGGGCCCAACAATTAGAATTGATCTACTCTCAGTCTAGGGTCCTACAGAAATACTTTCCAGATGCTCCTGGGTCCAAGGTTGACATGGCCAAGTCGAAGCTAGGTTCCCATGGGGATGGTATCGTTGGATCGATAGACACGAATGCGGTGAACTTGTTGAGCCAATTACAGCAGTTGTCATTGCAAACTGCTTCAAACAACCAAGTCACATCGTCTACTACTTCGTCTTCCCAACCCTCTTTGATTAATGCCATCCAATCTGATAACCCCAAAGGAAATCAAAACTCCAATGGGAAAAAGAAAGGACGAGGTAAGAAAAAGAATCAAGATTGGAAGGCTGACACAAATAAATCCGGCAATAATGTTGGTGGGGGTAGAAATGAGTCTAAAAAGAAAGTCAAGTTTCCATGCAAGTTGTGTAGTGGAGACCATTTAACTCATCTCTGCCCGAAGATTCAGGATGCTCAGCACTTGTTAGGGCAGCAAGGGGCTTCCAGTTCTCAAGCTGTGTTAACCAACCCTTTTCCCCAAGGGCAGCAATTGCTTGCTCGTGCGAGTTCAAATCCTGGTACCTCCTCAGGGGGCAGCCAGGAAGGGGAAAAATCATCGAACGTTTTCATGATGGGTTCTAATGTACATGTGGCTACTCGGTCACATGATTACGGTGAAGTCGAAACTTCCAAGGACAAAACTGCTCCCGGAAATACCGACCTTCATATTGAGCGACCCCCTGTTGAGACTATACCACGGATACCGAAAGGTTCCGCTAAACGCGCGACTATCAATCCTAACGCTAGGGCCGCCCAGAATTATTCCATTGTGGAAGATCTGGCCCAGAGTCCATGCGCCATGTCCGCTTTAGAGGTTCTCCAGTCGTGTCCGGCTTAGTGAAGTGCTTTACTCTTGGCAATTGGGGCAGTTGATCCAACCAATTCGTTAGTGCTCACTTTTGACATGTTAAATGTCAAAAAGCGATTCCCTCATCACATGGCTTTCCAGATAAAGTCTACATACCGAAAGATTAAAATTTTTCACACTGTTATTGATGAGGGAGCTTCCACGTGCGTCATGTCGATGTCTTGCTGGAAGGCCATTGGATCTCCTTCGGCTGTTCCTTCACCTACCCTTTTGACTACGTTTGATGTGCATTCTCACAAGCCGCATGGGATTATCCCAGCCTTTCCTATATGTGTTGGAGGAAAGGTCGTCAATGTTGAAGTAGAGGTCATAGATGCTAACCTAGACTATAATCTCCTCTTAGGAAGGAATTGGGTATACAAGATGGATGTCGTCGTTTTGACTCTATTTCATGTCATCTGCTTTCCTCATGAAGGGAAAATCGTTAAGGTAGATCAGTTGGATTATTGTCTAGTTGATCTTCAAGCAACTTCTGACTCTACTGTCCCCTTAGTGGATAACCCTCGCCCACCTACTGAGAATCTAGGAGTTGGGATGTATTCCTCATTGATGGGTACCTTTGAGTTTCCCTCTCCTATCGCTTGAATCAATGTCATTTCATCATCGAAGGAGTTTCTTCGAGAAGGGTTCTTCTGAACTCATTATTTTTCGGACCCTTGGACCTTGCCTTCACCTACGACCACATTAGCTGAAGGACAAGTAAATGGAATGACATTCTCTATGTCTGCGGCTGCGCTTAGATATCAGTCTATCATTAACTCCGCAAACGACCACTCTGCTCCTTTTTCCGAAGAGGAGTTTGAGGGTTATGTGGCCCTGGCTTGGGCCTTTGATTCCACCTCTGCCTTGGACTGCTTAGATACGGTTTTACCTTCTGAAGAAGCAATCCTTGAAGTGATGATGGGTGTCGATCGACCTTGGAAGACTTACACCATCGTTCATATTTCCTTCCTCCATTGCAGGAAGTGGAAGCTAGGTTCTCCAAGCTATTCACTAGTGATGTTTGTAAGATATCGAATCCTTTAGCTCCAGCACACTTTCGTGCCGAAGGTAATATGTCGGTGATCTCATAAACGATGTCTATAAACATCTCTAGGGACCCTAACATGATTGAGAATCTCTTCTCGGAATCAAATGTTCCCCTGAAGAAGTGCAAATTTACACCGACATTTTTAAGGAATTTCGAGATGTATTTGCTTGGTCTTATGAGGAAATGCCTGGCATTGATCCTTCTATAGTTCAGCATGAGATCAAAACGTATGAAAATGCTAAGCCGATTCGTCAAAGACTTTGACTGGTTAATCCTAGGAAAGCGGCAGCCATTAAAGCCGAAGTAGAGAAGCTTCTCAAGGCGGGTTTTATATACCCTATTCCTCTTACCGATTGGGTTTCTAATCCGGTCCCTGTAGATAAAAAGCAAGGAACAATCCAAGTATGCATCAACTTTAGGGACTTAAATAAAGCTTGTCCGAAAGATAATTACCCCACACCATTCATTGATCAGATTATTGACGAGTGTGCAGGTAATGAGATTTTTTCCTTCATGGACGGTTTTTCTGGTTATAATCCAATTTCTATCCCTCCTGAAGATCAACATAAGACCACTTTTATATGTCTCTGGGGTACCTTTGCATACAGAAAGATGCCGTTTGGTCTAAAAAATGTTGGAGCCACGTTCCAGCGGGCCATGTCATATGCTTTCCACGACATCAAACATATCATCGAAGCATACTTGGACGATCTCGCTGCCCGTTCTCGAAAAAGAACTAATCATCCCAGTCACCTTCGAATGGTTTTTGAGCGATGTCATTTTTATAGAATCTGGTTGAATCCGAACAAGTGCATTTTCACGGTTACGTCTGGTTGGTTGTTAGGGTTCATCATGTCAAATGAAGGGATTAGAGTTGATCCCTTCAAGGTAGAGGCAATAGTCCAGTTGCCTCCCCCATCCTCCATTTGACAACTTCAAAGTCTTTAAGGGAAGGCTAATTTCTTAAGACAGTTTATAGCGAACTATGTCGAGATCACTAAAGGGTTTATGCGTTTGCTTCGCAAAGGGGTTCCATTCGTGTGGGACGACTTTGCGCAGCGGTCGTTTGATGCTTTGGAAAAGGCATTAGTCTCTGCCCCGCTTTTGAGTCCACCGGATTATGGTAGGGACTTCCTTTTATATCTCGCTGCAGCAGAATCAACCATTGGTATGGTTCTCATTCAGGAAGACATTGCTCTCACAGAGCATGTGATTTATTACTTGAGTCGAGGCTTGATAGGTCCTGAACTTCGCTATTCTCCGGTTGAGAAGTTGGCCTTGGCAGCTGTCCACGTTGTCCAGCGGCTCCGTCATTATATTCTGCTACGCAAAACTTTTGCCTTGGCAGCAGTCAATCCGTTTCAGTTTTTCCTCAGTAGGCGAGTGATTGGGGGTAAATATAATCGATGGATTGTCATTCTACAAGAATTTGATGTCGAGTTCTTTTCCGGTAAGTCCAAGAAATCTATGGTTTTTGCCGAGCTAATTTCCGAGCTGCCTTGTGGAGAGGATACTATTTATGAGGAAAGTTTTCCTGACGAACATTTATTCCTCATATCTTCACTCGACCCTTGGTATGGAGATATCATTGTTTATATCCAGACTTCGAAGTTTCCCTCTGCTTTCTCTAAGGATGAACGTCGCAAATTACCTCACCTCGCTAAAAATTACGTCATCATTGGTGATACATTATATCGTCGGGGGGTTGATTCAATCCTTCGATGCTGTTTAACCTTAGAGGAGGCAAATTCTGTGCTAAATGATTGCCACAGTGGAGCTTGTGGTGGTCATCTATCAGGGCTAGCTACAGCTCAGCATATCTTGCGTGCCGACTATTTTTGGCCTTCGCTCTTCAAAGATTGTGTTGAAGCGGTCAAACGCTGTCACCCGTGCCAAGCTTATACACGGAAGATGCGCGCACATCCAGCTCCTCTTTTTCCCATTGTCACTGTCGGTCCCTTTACTATGTGGGGTATTGATTTTACGACTTGTCATCCGCCTTTAGCAGCAAATCACAAGTATATTATCGTTGTCGTCGACTACTTCACGAAGTGGGCCGAGGCCATGCCCACTTATAAAAATGATAGTGAGACAGCAACATTGTTCCTTTTTAATCAGATTATCTCAAGGTTCAGTATCCCAAGAGAGATTGTCACTGACCATGGCAGTCATTTCCAGAATCAACTAATGTCTGAATTGTCTCTCAAGCTAGGTTTCCGGCAGGAACATTCGTCTCCTTATTATCCTCAGGCCAATGGACAGGTAAAGGCAGTAAACAAAACTCTTAAGACGATCCTGCAAAGGACAATCGATAAAAAATAGATCCAATTGGCATCTTATGTTGTATCTGGCTCTATGGGCATACCGAACCTCCGTCAAGACTGCTACAGGTTTTAGACCTTTTCAGTTAGTTTATGGGTTGGAATCTATCTTTCTTATCGAATGTGAAATTCCATCTCTTAAGTTAGCTATTGAGCTCCTTCCAGAGACCTCTCGTCTCGAAGAGCACCTCCTTCACTTGGAGCATCTTGATGAGCAGTATCGAGATGCAGCCACAGTAAACGAGGCTCATAAGAAAAGGGTTAAAACCCAGTATGATAAAGTTGTCCGTCCTCGTGTCTTTTCTGAAGGTGACCTCGCCTTGGTCTACGACCAAGATAAGGACACCTTGGGGGCAGGAAAATTCAAACCTATGTGGTACGTAACTTCATAATTAAACGAGTTTTAACAAAAGGGTCGTATGAGTTAATCAATTTTGAAGGAAACAAATTGGCGAAACCCCGAAACGGGCTCTACATTAAGAAGTACTTTGCTTAAGTAGAAACTAGGCAATGGCTTCTTTGTACATTATGTATATTTGTACATATTTTGTCGAGAGTTTGTGATATCAACACTTTTTTGGTCTGCTTTGGCAGGTGTTGATGGATGACTTGGTCTATTTTGGACTCGCCGATGGTGCTAGTCGGCACACTCGGAATCTCGCTTCTGTAGCTTGGGTACTGTATTATCCAACTAGTCAATTGATGGTATCAAGGGGAGTATGCATCGGTCCCGCTTCAAACAATATAACTGAGTATACTGCCATCATTAATTTTCTATCTGAGGCAATTTCTCACGAAATCGACTCGTTGGTAGTTTATCTTGATTCACAATTGATAGTGTCACAATTAAATAACATTTATCAAGGGATCCATGTTTATATCGCCAGTATTTAAGGGTGATCTTGTTGCAAATATCATTTACTTATATTAATTATTTGCATATTCCAAGATCTCATAATTGGTTAGATGATTCTATCGCTAATCAAGCATTAGACTGGCACATCAATCATTCATCACAATAAATTAAGCATCAAAAAGTCAAACTGTATATATATATATATCATAAAGCGTCTCGAGTGTACATAAGTCTATTCAAAAAATATACAAAATTGAGACTCAAATGCCCATAATCATGTCCACTATGGCTAATTCCCATGTTCAGGATGAGCGGCTAAGTAGGCAACTACTGCATTGGCTACACGCCTAAAAGTGCGGACCCAGTCACGTGGCATGCCAACCACATGACGCTGCATCTCTATAGGAAGGTCCTCTACTGCCGCCATCGGCATGCGGTGGGTCAGCCTCACCAAATGCCGCTGAGCTGTGTGTAGAGTTCGTTCCGTGGTTGTAGCCGCCTCTTCGGCCCCTTGGTCGTGACGCTTGTGCCGTGGGAACTCATCTGGTCGTACAAGCCCAATATCTTGAACATGATCATTATATTAGTCATTTGAATCCTATCAAAAACATTTTCAAAGTTCATTATTATATTTGAAAAAAAAAAATCATAAAATCAAAAATCACTTACCAATGTCACCCCATGTTGCGGTCGGTGGTAATGCTAGATTGGGATCTCCTCAAAAATCCAACCCAGCATAGGGGTAGTCATCAATGGCGATGATCTGCTGATCCCACCAGGAAAATAAGTCATCGTTGAAAGCAGTCCGTGGGACCTCCCCACCTCCCAGACATTTCATCAGGTCAGCCCACCTGCCCATTCGAGGATCTCGTGGGGCGCTGATTGAAACTGGTACTCTGGGATGAAGTGAAAGGACTCTCTCGAAGAAGAAAGAGCACAAAATATTGCTCCAATTCTTTGCTCTCAAACTCAAATGGTGAAAATGGTGAGTCCAAAATCCTTTTTATAAGCTTTGAAAATGTCAAATTTTTTCAAAATTTGATTTTGTTTGGTCTCATGTAACTTTTAACTTGGGAGCTTGGAATGTCGAGAATGGTTTGATTTTCAGGATATTTTGGACCAGTTTTTCGACAGTTTGAGAC
>APFE031295783.1:70201-116762 GCA_000404065.3 Pinus taeda
TTTCCTTATAATATGAAGTTGGTTTCTTTATGACGTTTAGTCCATATACTGCTGCACTTTCTTGAATTGTTTGTTTTGCAGGTCAAAGGAGAAAAGAAACTCCAAGAAGGGTTTAGACCCTGGGAGGCTCTTCTCAAACGTAGGACCTCAGGTATGCCCCCTATCATAGAGTTTGCTTATAGTAGCATTATGATTGCATGGAATGTGTGTTTCTTTGCATAGATAACCTTCAGTTTGCTAGGGTATTCACCCAAGACCCTAGGGGAGTTTATCCCACAACACTCACCTACAGAGGTACATGCACCCAGGAGGCCTCATAGAGGTGGCAAACATATTAGAGAAGAACCAACCACTCTTGCTCAATTACAGGCCTGCCCTCTTGCCATCTCTTGTTTTCAGCACCAATCCTACTATGAATTTTGTGAGAAGGTTGCTAACATTCAGTTTCATCATGAGTTGGCTCGTTTGTTTGTGCTCCATTTACATGATGGTCAAGCCACTCTAGCTGGTGTCACTTTCACATTAACACCAGAATCTATTTCACTAGCAACCGATATTCCTAACATTGGAGAGCAGTAGAACAAGAGGCAGCAATTTGACTGGCAACATTATGAACCATACATCAAGCCCGGTTTTTTGAGACAACTCAAGAGATTTTTTCCTTTTCGGTACCTCAAAGATTCATATGCTCCTTTAATGAAATTGATTATGAAGTATTTTAGCTGTGAGGGTCGGTTCTCCCGTTTATATGCTTATCATAACCGGCTGCTGATGCATTTTACTAGGGTGAGGATGATGAACACCCCTTACTTCATGTGCCGAAATATTGAGAAGACGACCACTCTAGTACAGCACAAAACTCCTCAACATCAGTTCAACAGTATTTACCATAGTTCTCTCATTAAAATTGTGGTCATTCATCAGCTTGACGTACTGGGCATCACTTGGGAGGACTTCATTTCTCGTGAGTTTTTCACAGCTCCTCAGGGACCTTCAGAGGTTTTGCACGAGATAGGTGGACATTCTTTTCAGCATGAGGGTCATGAGAAACAGACCACTAGTATGTTGGTGTTCATCACTTATCAGAAGGGCACTAGACATTTGTTCGCAGCAACAAAGCGAGTATTATCTCCACCCAGGGTGGAAGGGGTCTCACTTCCGTCATCAGCACCACAGGTTTAGGACAAAGGCAAGAGGCCATTACAGGATGAGGGGCCTTCAGGTGAAAGGGACTTTATTCTCATTGAGGATGAGGATACAGGTATGGGCCCACAAAGCACAAATCTCAAAGAAATCATCCAAGAGCAGCAGGTGGACATCAAAGCCTTGTCCCTCAACTTGGAGAGGGCTAAGTGGATTATAAAGTACTTGGAGCAAAGGAATAAGTAGCTTGAAGATCAGCAAGCGATCATGGATTTGCGGAACATTCGGGAGAATCGCCAAGCTGCCCAAAGGAGAAGGGTAGAGTTCACTTCACTCGAGCAAGAGATCAATGCCGAGCGGGAGTCTTGGCTCGAGAGAGTCAATATCCACTTAGAAAGGTTGTTGGAGAAGGCCAACAAGGAGAAAGACTTGTTGAGATACATGGCTTTTCATTATATGGCGAGAAACAAAGTTTCCAAGGCCAGAATTAGAAGCTTAAAGGCAAAATTGAAGAGAGCATCAAAGAGGCGAAAGGAGCATGATCGCCTTCAGATCTTGGCTGAGGCTTCCTTGGCCAAACAACATGCTTGATGGAAAAGACTCAGCCCAAATTTCAAAAAATTTAGGGCACTTTTTGCATTTTTGAAATTTTTGGCACAAAAAACATAATTTTCTACTCTATGCGCCGCGCCACGTGGCGCTTGCTTTTGATGGGAGCCTCCAAATCACAAAAAATCAGAATTTTTGGATTTGGCATGGAGAAATATGCTTGCCTACACATGGCCAAGAAATTTGGACAGGTTTTGAGCGCTCAAAAAGGTCAAAAACACTCAAAAAATGACCTTACTGCCCCTATTTTGACACACAAGAATCAATCTTGGGGGATTTGATTTTTGACAGGGCAAATGAAGGCCAAATTGAAAACTTCCACTTGGGTTGAAAAGTAGACAGGTATATCTTTCCAGCAAACACACTTTGAGTGAATTTGGACACCGGGGAGGCCTCCAAAAGTGGGTCCCAAAAGCGCTATGCATATAGAATCAGGCGCGGTGCATAGAGGAAATTTGGCCCAGTTTGACCAGGAATGCTCTGTTTTTCGCCCAGCTTTTACCAGTTTCACTTTTTCATCTCACTATTGTCAAAATTGTGATGTAATTTCATGTACATTGATGGATCATGAAGTAAATATGTCAAATTTTCACTTTTGTAGGTAGATTCATCAGTCTAAAAGTTGTTTGAAACTGAATGAATCAGTTCCCTTGTTTCTAGAGGCATGTTGTTCCACTACTTGATTTCTAGTTCTCAGTTTAGAATTAGTTGGAACAGCTCCTAAACATGTAAGCTCGACCCCTAGAGGCTAGGATGAGCTATGGTTTGTCTATATTATATATTTTTTCAGTCATTAGCATGGTTGGACTTTTGAGAAAGTAAGGAGCTTCACTGTACACTCATATCAACATTTTGGCTAAGGAATTGAGACCAGGGTTTGCGGCACTCTTTGGGATCCCTGTGGAATTTTGTTTTGGTACAGTTCTTTCTTATGTATTTGTGAATTTTCTTATGTATTATGTATGTCATTTTCCCTCTTATTTCTTCTTAGCTAAATAAAACAAGAGTGTAAGTAGAATACATTGGAATTGAAGTGCTCTACTTGAAGTTTGCTTTAGTTTCTTGATGTTTTCAGTTGTTTGGAGAGCATCCATGGTTTCTCTTGCCCCCTTCAACTCCTCCTCTATCTAATCCATCCATCTCATTTGATTTAGAGTACCAAATACAATTGCCTACCTTGCCCCATTGAGACATTTGCAAGACTAAGCCTCATTCCCTGCACCCAAAATTTGCTTTTCCATTAGAGCCCACAAACACATCATTTTATTCAATCAAACTCCTTTGCACCTATACCTAGCCTAAGATCAGTAGCTATATTAGTCATCTCAAGCCCTTAGTGATCCTAATTTCCTGAGATTGACTCGGAGAAAGCCCTCTCCTGACCTGGTAGTGCTAGCTACCAGGTTGAGCATGGTTTGATGTTGGCCCTGGATCCTACCTTTTCATCCTGACGTAAATCTAGGATCTAACAAGGTGGATTCTTTTTAGGTCTCTTGTTCAACACACTTCTATCCATAGCACAATCTTCATAAAAATTACTGGCATAATTCAGACACCCCAAGAATTGTTGCAGCTGATTCTTGTCTATGATAATATCAGGGAATTTGTCAGCAAATTCCAGTGCATGCCTCTGCAGAGTGATTTGGCCATTGGATATGGTGTGGCCAAGAAACTTGATAGTAGTCTAAAAGACTTCTATCTTCTTTTTACTCAAAACAAGACCATTATGCTTTACCAGTTGCTTGAAAGAATGAACATGCTTAAAATAGCCTTGGATGTTCTTAGAAAAGATCGGAACATCATCTATGTATACTATAATCCAATCAAAATATGGCTTGAAGATCTTATCCATTACCTTCTGGAATTTGGATGGTGTATTCTTCAGTCCAAAAGGCATGTCGTTCCACTCGTAGTGGCCTGCTGGAAGACTGAAAGCAGTTTTGAACTTATCTTTTTTTGCAATTGCAACTTGCCAGAACCCTGCTTTCAAATCAAACTTAGAAAAAACTTTAGCTCCAGCTATCCTACTTATCAGATCACCTTTATGAGGTATAGGATAGGTGTCATCTGCAAGAACATAATTCAGAGGTTTAAAGTTTCTTACCAGCCTTGGAATGCCTCTCATTTGTTCAGCTCTCTTGTTAACATAGAATCCATAATAATTTTGGGGACTGTCAGATTCTCTGATGATCTTCCTGTCTAAAAGCTATTTGATCTCTTTTTCACAGAGATATCTGTAATCCTTGATCATAGGATTGGCTCTTCTTTTACAGGGTTTTCCTGTGTATCCTTCTTTATATGGTAGTTCGACTGTATGTTGCTTTCTATGCCATAATGCATTAGGTTCTTCTGAGCATTATTCATCTTCAATTTGCTTCTTCAAATTTTCAATCTTTCTATTTGCATGGAGATCCTTAAGTTGTTCTTCAATTCTAAGTATAGATTTCAGATCTTTTAGATCTGATAATATGGCTTCTGCTTTGTCCAAGTCTTGGACAGTTTGGACCATTGTGGAGACACGAGGATTAGAGATATAAGGTAGCTCTATCCTTTTTGTTGTTCCTTTTGAAGTAGGAACAGATATAAAATAACCAACTTTATTTTCTTCTAATCTTGTTGAACCATGGGGTTCAACAGCAGCTAGGAAAATGTTTCCTAAGATGCAATCAACTGGGATATCTGCAACTGCAAATTTCAGGTTGATGTAATGAGATTCAAAACAGATAGATGCCTTGGGCACCTCATATTTGAGTGTTTTATTGCCCAGTCCTACCACATTCCTTTTTGCAGAGACCCAATATTTGGCTGGTATGATTTTCTTGTTGAGGATGTTTACATCAGCTCCTGAGTCAAGGAGTGTTGTTAGTTCAAACATTTCTACTTTGATGCATATGTTCACTCTGACATGGTGTTGCTGATAGGAGATGGTCAGGAGTCTCATTTCTTTAAACCCATAGACAGGGTCTTTCTTTCCCTCAATAATTTCAAGATTAGGATTTGGAATCCCAACATATTGTGTTGTATCCCATAGATGACGATCTTCTTCTTCTTTTTCTACTATTTGCTTACCTTTCTTTATTTTTGCAATCTGGGATTTTAGAGCAGAGATCTCATTTCTGATGCTGTGAATTTCTCTACTCACTTCCCACAAGGTGAGTTAACACACCTTGTCTGGTTTTTCTTGATGTATCTGAAAAGATATAGTGTTTCTATCAAAAGAAGCATCAACAAATACTGGCTTCTTACCTAAACTTCTGGAAGAACTGGATCTGAGTTGATCCATGAACACTTCGGTCAACCGATTCTTCATATCGTCGTCTTCCATTGCTCAAATTTGGGAGAATATTTTTATCTCATCCTCTTCTGTAGCAGCCATTAAGATCTTTTCTTTCTGAGGTTTGAAATTCAAGTCTTCGGAACTAGCATCACTGTATGATTCAGAATCATAATCATAATGTACTTGGCAAGCACATTCTTCAGAACTCAGGCATGAACAAGATGTAGCTTCTGAATCTAAACATTCTTGCATGTGTGCTTGCAATTCTTCATGAGATGAAGAGCTAAAAGAATCATAGGATGATTCTTCAAATTGGTGTTGCTGGAGTTGGTCTCTGATTACCACATTTTGGCAACATTATGTCTTGTGAAAATGAGAACCACATTTCTTACATTGTATGGATCCCTGTCCTTCTTGCTTGACATTTTTTCCCCTTTGAACAAAGGTTTGAGATTTCTTACCTCTATTCTATTTAGATTCTTCTCCTTTTGGACATCTGGAAGATGTATGTCCAATTTTTCCACACAGCCAATAGGTAAGGCTATTCCATTTCTCTTGCTTAGATGTATGGAGATGAATATTAGAGGGCCTGTAATAATCCGTTTTGGGGATATATCTGTCATAGCGTTTTCTAGCTCTAGAGAAGTGGCCTTTAGCTGGATTTGATACCAATTTTAGAGCAGGGGCTTCTATCACAAGCTTGCTTTGACTCTTGGCCTTATTGTGTCTCTTCGTCTGTCTTCACAAACCAACTCCTGGTGAACCTATGGTGAACTTAGTACGAACCTACTCAAATATTTCACACTCTACAACCTCAACCCATGGCTACCTCACCTAACGAAGGTCTGGCATCCCTTTGATCCTTTGGCGAACCCCTAATGAACTTCCAGTGAACTTTGAATGAAGATTGTAAGACAACTACTACCACAACAGATAATGGAAAATGTGCACAGGTATTCAGATGTGGAAATGTATACTCATATTATTTCTCAGAATGGATTCAGATTACAAATCAAATATGACAGAGATTATAGAGAGAATTCCTTATCAGAGATGAAATATTGTTGCATTTATTGGACTTTATGCCATTCACAGAGGAACAAGCACTACCGAAGTCTACCTGGCAACAGATAGGCTCTGCCTCAGAATGTACAGACTCGACTCATATACAAACTTGACTGACTGCTAATAGATCTAGCCACTTTGGTTCTTACCAGTGCCAAGCACACTGATACACATGCTTCTCAGATCTCTAAGACTCTCCAAACGTGAATGCCTCATGAATGAGCCTTACCCTTAGTTTATAGAAAAGTGAGAGGGGACAATCATTCTTGTAGAACACTAGACAAGTGGATGGAATCATTGCTTTCGGGTAACACTGAGGTGACATCCACATAAGGATTCCAGTCTAGAAAAGTAAATCCTACCGGAGGATATGCTATCTCCACTTTTTACTTAGTGGATCAACTGTTTACATAGTGGATGCTTTGGTATAGCAAAGCCCATGAGAAAGCTAGCCACAATTTAGTCCTTGTGACTAGACAACATTATTACAATAATGGATGCTTTTAACAAACAATCCCATGAGAACCGTAAGAAGATAGTGATCTCAGGGAATCTCTTCCTTTTGTACAATAATTCATCCCAGGCATTGGTGAAAATCCTCCAGACGATCATAGGTTTTCCTAGAATGATTTGATGTTTTATTTTGGTTAAAACCAACCATTCATAATGACAACACATGTATTCTTTTAAGGATTTATTGATATCGTGAAAAGGCGTCCATTCCTCTGCTTTCATCTCTTTAGTGTTTTTATAAATAGTGTGAAAGCATTCACCAATATCATGTTCAAAGCATATGTCACAATTGTTTCGGCAGTATGATTCATGATAAACTAGGTCCATTTCTGTTTTGTTCTCACCATAGTCAATCCACCACTTCTGGAGTCAGTCACACTGCTGGTTTCTCTGGAAGATTCCCATTGTACTAAATTTTAATTTAGTATAGTGGGTTTCTTCTTTGTCGTCCACATTAATGAGGTCCCACCATAACTGCTTGTATCCTGCAAAATCATAGACCGTGTCAGGAAAAATAATGTTAGGATCTCCTTTTGGCCAAAGGGCAACATTATGAGTAGGCCATGACCATGTCAGATTTCTGGTTAGATGGATGCAGAAGTATTTTTCATATAGCCCACTACGGACCCCTCCATGACACCATATCCCTGAGATGTCGTGAAAATCTTGTTGTAAGGCCTGTTCTGCAAATAAGGCATTTCTTTTTTCCTTTGTATAAATCATATCATGTATCCCTTTACTGCATTTAGGATACACTCATCTTTCTGGTACAAGATGCTGGATGTCAGTATGTGCTTGGAGATTAGCATCTAGTACTTTTGTGTTTCTTAATTTCCATGTAGGTCTCCAATTTTTCTTGTATTCTTCCCAGTCCTGGTTATCTGGGATTGTGCATAGGACCTCTTGCTTCTGGGCTTGGTCCCATTTAGTCACTATGACCATTATGTGTTCTTGAGGCTGGATGCACTCTCTGCTGAGGAAGTCTGGAAGGAAATTTTCTGTTCCTTTTATATGTTCGACCTGGAAGTAGAAGTTTGCAAAGAGTGCTTGCCATCTAGCAAATTTTGCTTCAGCTGGCTTTTTGATATCTTTGGATAAGACTTTTTGTAAGGCTGGAGCATTAGTTCTGAGCAAGAACTGTTTATTTATTAAGTAGACATCAAATTTACTGATGCACTTCCATGCAGCTTTGACTTCTTTTTCAATGGTGGAATAATTCTGCTCAGCTGCATTCCATATCCTAGATGCATATTAAACAACTTGTTCAGTATCATCATTTTTCTATTTTAGGATGCCTCCCCATCCAATATTACTTGCATCTGCTTCAACAATTTTGAATGCATTATCATCAACAACATAAAGTATAGGAAGAGAATTTACCTTGGATTTTATATTCTGAACAACCTTAGTATGAATTGTTGTCCACTCAGGTGGATTCTTTTTAAGTCTCTTGTTCAACACACTTCTATCAATAGCACAATCTTGATAAAAATTACTGAAATAATTCAGACACCCCAAGAGTCGTTGCAGCTGATTCTTGTCTGTGATAATATCAGGGAATTTGTCAGCAAATTCTAGTACATGCCTCTACAAAGTGATTTGGCCATTGGAGATGGTGTGGCCCAGAAACTTGATAGTAGTCTAAAAGACTTTTATCTTCTTTTTACTCAAAACGAGACCATTATGCTTTACCAGTTGCTTGAAAGTATGAACATGCTTAAAATGGTCTTGGATGTTCTTAGAAAAGATCAGAACATCATCTATGTATACTATAAGCCAATCAAAATATGGCTTGAAGATCTTATCCATTACCTTCTAGAATTTGGATGGTGCATTCTTCAATCCAAAAGGCATGGCATTCCACTCGTAGTGGCTTGCTGGAATACAGAAAGCAGTTTTGAACTTATCTTTTTATGCAATTGCAACTTGCTAGAACCTTGCTTTCAAATCAAACTTGGAAAAAACTTTAGCTCCAGCTATCCTACTTATCATATCACCTTTATGAGGTATAGGATAGGTGTCGTCTACAAGAACAGAATTCAGAGGTTCAAAGTTTATTACCAGCCTTGGAATGGCTCTCATTTGTTCAGCTCTCTTCTTAACATAGAATCCATAACAGTTCCAGGGACTGTCAGATTCTCTGATGAGCTTCCTGTCTAAAAGTTGTCTGATCTCTTTTTCGCAGAGATCTCTGTAATGTTTGCTCATAGGAATGGCTCTGCTTTTACAAGGTTTTCCTGTGTATCCTTATTTATATGGTAGTTCGACTGTATTCTCTTTTCTATGCCAGAATGCATTAGGTTCTTCTGAGCAGCATTCGTCTTCAATTTGCTTCTTCAAATTTCCAATCTTTCTTTTTACCTGAAGATCCTTAAGTTGTTCTTCAATTCTGAGTATAGATTTCAGATCTTTTAGATCTGATAGTCTTGCTTCTGCTTTGTCTAGTTCTTGGACAATTTGGACCATTGTGGAGACACGAGGATTAGAGATATAAGGCAGCTCTATCCTTTTTGTTGTTCCTTTTGAAGTAGGAAAAGATATAAAATAACTAGCTTTATTTTCTTCTAATCTTGTTGACCCATGGGGTTCAAAAGCAGCTAGGAAAATGTTTCCTAAGATGCAGTCAACTGGGATATCTGCAACTGCAAATTTCAGGTTGATGCAATGAGATTCAAAACAGATAGATGCCTTGGGCACCTCATATTTGAGCATTTTATTGCCCAATCCTACCACATTCCTTTTTGCAGAGACCCAATATTTGGCTGGTATGATTTTCTTGTTGAGGATGTTTACATCAGCTCCTGAGTCAAGGAGTGTTGTAGTTCAAACATTTCTCCTTTGATGCAGATGTTCACTCTGACATGGTGTTACTGATAAGAGATAGTCATGAGTCTCATTTCTTTAAACCCATAGACAGGGTCTTTCTTTCCCTCAATAATTTCAAGATTAGGATTTGGAATCCCAACATATTGTGTTATATCCCATGGATGAGGATATTCTTCTTCTTTTTCAAATATATGCTTACCTTTCTTTATTTCTGCAATCTGGGATTTTAGAGCAGAGATCTCATTTTTTATGCTGTTAATTTCTCTACTCACTTCCCCCAAGGTGAGTGAACGCACCTTATCTGGTTTTTCTTGATGTCTCTGAAAAGATCTAGTGTTTCTATCAAAAGAAGCATCAACAAACAGTGGCTTCTTACCTGAACTTCTAGAAGAACTGGATCTGAGTTGATCCATGAACGCTTCGGTCAACCGATTCTTCATATCGTCATCTTCCATTTCTCGAATTTGGGATAAGATTTTTATCTCATCCTCTTCTGTGGCAGCCATTAAGATATTTTCTTTTTGAGGTCTGAAATTCAGGTCTTCAAAACTAGCATCACTATATGATTCTGAATCAGAATCATAATGTACCTGGCAAGCACATTCTTCAGAACTCGGCCATGAACAAGATGTAGCTTCTGAATCTGAACATTCTTGCATGTGTGCTTGCAATTCTTCATGAGATGAAGAGCTAAAAGAATCATAGGATGATTCTTCAAATTGGTGCTGTTGGAGTTGGTCTCTGATTACCACATTTTGGCAGGGTTCTGTCTTGTGAAAACGGGAACCACATTTCATACATTGTATGGATCTCTGTCCTTCTTACTTGACATTTTTTCCCCTTTGAACAAAGGTTTGAGATTTCTTACCTCTGTTCTGTTTAGATTCTTCTCCTTCTGGACATCTGGAAGATGTATGTCCAGTTTTTCCACACAGCCAACAGGTAAGGTTATTCCATTTCTCTTGCTTAGATGTATGGAGATGAATGTCAGAGGGCCTATAATAATTCGTTCTGGGGATATATCTATAATAGCCTTTTATAGCTTTGGAGGAGCGGCCTTTAGCTGGCTGAAGATGCTTCCTACGATTCTCATAGCTTTTGAATTTCTGTTTGTACTCTTTTCTGGCCCTTTTCTTTGCCTTCGTCCATTTGACCAAAGGGTCATCAACTGTAAGTCCATATTTGCTGCAGATGGAATTCTTATCTAGAAACTTTGAAAGTTTCTCCAAAGATTTATTCACTTTGGAGCTAGTGCATAAACTCACCGGAGTTTTTGTGATGTGAGCATAAATCTCACCCCAATTATAAGATTTAAATGGTAATTGAAACACTTCTTGCAACCTGATATAATCAAAAAACCTAGATGGAAGAGCAGCAAGATAAACTTGCTTCCACAATAGATTTTTTGAATCTTTTATCTCATAGATTCTCTGCATCCATTCTCTGTGGAAATCTTCATACTGTGACCTCTTGTGGCATTTCAAGTTCATAAGAATGACTTCATTCTTATATGCTATTTCAGTTTCACTGCCACACCAGTGTTCAAGTATCATAGATGTCAAAGCACCTATCATGTTGCTTATAGTCGTACCATCTGAATTATGAATCACATCTCTAGTTTCATCCTTAAGCACTTCTGCTTCCATTTTTGCTAGCAATTTTGGAGATGATTATGTCTCCCACCACCTGAGCAATGTCCCTATAAAACATTGGATAATAGTCTTGCAGGCTTCTATTTCACTTTTCCCTCTCAAACACATGGTTTGTATTCTGTGAACATCATATCAAACAATTGTCTAATCTGACCAACACTCAGATTATCAATATTCCATTCTCTATGTGAATCAGGGAAGAAAGTATGGGCTTCTGGAAGCTTCCCTTTATCTTCAATGTTATGTATCGGGTATTTGTTGAACCTACTCTCAAGTGGTTCATATATAGGAAAGATCTAAGAATCAGATTCTTTCTTTTCTTGTTCTTCATCCTTGAACAAGGATGCAATAGTGACTTTTTCAGTAGCCTCTGGTTTGTCTTCAGAAGATGTGGCTACTTCTTTTGGAAACAATGTTGGGAACCTATTAATGGGTTTAACAGGATCCTGAATCTTTATATTTCTCTTATAGAGAAAAGAAGTAGGAACTGGTTTTTCTATTTTTGATATACTCATTTTTGCCACTTTCTCGGTCAAACCAGATATGAGATGTTTAGTAGTATCCAGATGATCTACTAACTTATCTTCTACTCCTTCAATTTTGGTTAAAGATTCTTTGGCATATGAATGAATAATAGATGCAGTATATTGTACATCATTGAGGTTTCTGTTAACCTCATTTATTGAAACTTGAACAGTGTCAAATTGTTCCTATATTTCTACTGTGTTTGTTGTATTGATCTCTAGGCCTTTAATGGTTGTATTAGTCCAGTTTATTTGTTCACTAGCTTTCTGGATTCTCCCATCTATGCTTAAGGCATTGTCATCTTTGTTCACCAAAGGAATTGCCTTGGCCGCATTTTGATTTTCTCCAACAATAATTCCTCTGTATGGAGGAAAAGTAGATGGGGTCTCTATTCTGCTGCCATCCAAAGTAGTCCAAGCATGTTTATTAATTGAAGAAGATGATGAACCAGTTAAAACATTCTCAGGGGAAACATTTTTCTTCCATTCATAGAAAGAAATCCATGAATTAGTAACTTCCTTATAATGAGACCATTGATCAGATCTTACAGCTGCAGATCCAAACCTCAGGGTTTGACATGCATTCAAAAAGACATAACATAGCCATACAGTCCAGAGGATTTTTTCGGCACACTAATACCCTATGGCTAGCCATACGCCATACTCCCAATCATCAGTCTAAAATCAAGTCTCGTTGTTCTCACAGATTCTAAAAATCACAAAATAGAACATCAGAGAATCCGTTGGGAAGATTTAACTTTCCCCGAACATTGGGTAGTATCTAATCCCAAGCCTCCTGCGCCAAAAAGAATAACCTCTGCTGATATCAGAGAAGATTAGTCTTCTACAGTTTTGTCCTTTCCCAGAAGATCTACTATTGATTACAGAGGTATAGAAAAAGCTTGCAAAAGTTCAAAGTATTATAAAGATCCATCCATTGTTGATACCGCTAGTTCTAGCTCCATAACCTGTGCACATTTTCCATTGTTAGTTGTGGTAGTAGTCGTCTTACAATATTCATTTGAAGTTCACTGGAAGTTCATTAGGGGCTTGCCAAAGGATCGAAGGGACACCAAACCGTTGTTAGGCGAGGTAGCTGTGAGTTGAGGTCGCAAAGTGTGAAATATCTGAGTAGGTTCACACTAAGTTCACCACAGGTTCACCAGGAGTTGGTTTGTGAAGATAGATGAAGAGACGCAACAAGGCCAAGAGTCAAAGGATAAGACAGACGAAGAGACACAGCAAGGCCAAGAGTCAAAGCAAGCTTGTGACAGAAGCCCCTGCTCTAAAATTGGTATCAGAGCTAGTAATGTCTAGTTCAAGAGGTTGGTATTCTAATCATCACTCATATTAAAAAGAAAAATGGATTCATTACGGAAGTCTATTTCTTTTTGAGAACTAGAAAACAGAGAGTCCTCCGTAGAAGAAAATCCCCTTAGGGACATGTTTGCATCAAGTTCTAGTCAAGTCTTAAATCAAGCAGAACTTGAGTACGAAGAACCGCAGCCTTCTGCTTGCTAGCAATTACCTAGTATCTCCACCTCTGAAGTTTATGGTGATTTATCTATGTTTCATTTAAAAGCCAACACTAAAATTAGTATTAAGGACTCTATTAGTCAGATCCAGGAAAACTCTTTACAGGCCGAGGCAAAAAGATTGAAAACAAAATATCTTCATTTGGGATACATTAGAATTGACATCAACCCTTTGACTCATCAAGGGTTAAATACTTTTGTGTGTGCTACAGTCCGTGATCTTACCAACAACAAATATACTGATTCTCTGATCGGAGGTATAGTTGCCCCTCTGTCACATGGCCCAGTCTATTTTGACTGTTATCCTAACTTTTTCAGTTTATGTCTTTGATGAGACCATTGATCAGATCTTACAGTTGCAGATCCAAACCTCAGGGTTTGACATGCATTAAAAAATACATAACATAGCCATACAATCCAGAGGATGTTTTCGGCACACTGATACCCTATGGCCAGCCATACGCTATATTCCCAGTCGTGATTCTAAATCAAGTGTCGTTGTTCTCACAGATTCTAAAAATCAAAAAATAGAACATCAGACAATCCGTTAGGAAGATTTAACTTTCCCCAAACACTGGGTAGTATCTAATCCCAAGCCTCCCGCACCAAAAAGAATAACCTCTGCTGATATCAAAGAAAATCAATCTTCTGCAGTTTTGTCCTTTCCCAGAAGATCTACTATTGATTACAGAGGTATAGAAAAAACCTGCAAAAGTTCAAAGTACTATAACATCCATTATTGATACCGCTAGTTCTAGCTCCATATCCTGTAAACATATTTCCCTTTTTGAGTTTGCTCAGATTGTTAATTTTAATCCCTTAGAAGTTACATGTCCAGAAAGTAAAGTTGCTGTAAATTTATGTACACTTGTCGAATCTGTCATTCATGAAAACCACCATCCTAGAACTGGTGAAGCTCCTCCATTTACTTCTGTTAATCCATGCCCAAAACCAAAGTGTTCAGACATACCTTTTCCACATGAGCCAGAGCTTGACCATGTTCTAATGATGCATGAGATTATTACTCTTGAAGGAGAAGATCCTAGATTGACAGAGGTTCAGTGTCATGACGCCAGCCAAACCCTAGTATGGTTTAGGCTATCTTGAACAAGCTAAAGGCCTAATTCCTGCATGTATATTTGGTCCTATTTTAGATGACTGTAAGAAGCCTGCAGTCATGGAGATGCACAAATTCTTTACTCTCATGACTGGTTGTTTAAAGTCTAAAATAAGTTCCAAGTGGATGAAAGCCATGCTTAACTGGGACTTATTCACCAATCCAGAAGCAGAGCAGTTTGGCCTAAGCCATACTATCCGAGAGAAGAATAAATTAGCCGAGGACTGGAAACATTATATGGAAGTTACTAATTCATGGATTTCTTTCTATGAATGGAAGAAAAATGTTTCCCCTGAGAATGTTTTAATTGTTTCATCATCTTCTTCAGTTAATAAACATGCTTGGACTACTTTGGATGGCAGTAGAGTAGAGACCCCATCTACTTTTCCTCCATACAGAGGAATTATTATTGGAGAAAATCAAAATGCGGCCACGGCAATTCCTTTGGTGCAAAAATATGGCAATGCCTTAGGCATAGATGGGAGAATCCAGAAAGCCAGTGAACAAATAAACTGGACCAATACAGCCATTAAAGGCCTGTAGATCAATACAACAAAAGCAGCAGAAATAAAGGAACATTTTGACATTGTTCAAGTTTCAATAAATGAGGTTAATAGAAACCTCAATGATGTACAGCATACTGCATCTATTGTTCGTTCATATGCCAAAGAATCTTTAACCGAAATTGAAGGAGTAGAAGATAAGTTAGTAGATCAACTAGATACTACTAAACATCTCATATCTGGTTTGACCGAGAAAGTTGCAGAAATGAGTATATCAAAAATAGAAAAACCAGTTCCTACTTCTTTTCTCTATAAGAGAAATATAAAGATTCAGGATCCTGTTAAACCCATTAATAGGTTCTTGGCATTGTTTCCAAAAGAAGTAGCCACATCCTCTGAAGACAAACCAGAGGCCACTGAAAAAGTCACTATTGCATCCTTGTTCAAGGATGAAGAAGAAGAAAAGAAAGAATCTGATTCTCAAATCTTTTCTATATGTGAATCACTTGAGAGTAGGTTCAACAAATACACGACACCTGACCTTGAAGGTAAAGGCAAGCTTCCAGAAGCCCATACTTTCTTCCCTGATTCACATAGAGAATGGAATATTGATAATCTGAGTGTTGGTTAGATTAGACAATTAATTGATATGATGTTCACAGAATACAAACTCATGTGTTTGAGAGGGAAAAGTGAAATAGAAGCCTGCAAGACTATTATCCAATATTTTACAAGGACATTGCTCAGGCGGTGGGAGACAGAATCATCTCTAAAATTGCTAGCAAAAATGGAAGCAGAAGTGCTTAAGGATGAAACTGGAGATGTGATTCATAATTCAGATGGTATGACTATAAGCAGCATGATAGGTGCTTTGACCTCTATGATACTTGAACACTGGTGTGGCAGTGAAACTGAAATAGCAGATAAGAATGAAGTCATTCTTATGAACTTGAAATGCCACAAGATGTCATAGTATGAAGATTTCCACAGAGACTGGATGCAAAGAATCTATGAGGTAAAAGATTCAAAAAATCTGTTGTGGAAGCAAGTTTATCTTGCTGCTCTTCCATCTAGGTTTGTTGATTATATTAGGTTGCAAGAAGTGTTTCAGTTACCATTTGAATCTTATAATTGGGGTGAGATTTATGCTTACATCACAAAAACTCTAGTGAGTTTATGCACTAGCTCTAAAGTGAATAAATCTTTGGAGAAACTTTCAAAGTTTCCAGATAAGAAGTCCATCTGCAGCAAATATGGACTTACAGTTGATGACCCTTTGGTCAAACGTAGGAAGGCGAAGAAAAGGGCCAGAAAAGAGTACAAACAGAAATTCAAAAGCTATGAGAATCACAGGAAGCATCTTCAGCCAGCTAAAGGCCGCTCCTCCAAAGCTAGAAAAGGCTATTACAGATATATCCCCAGAACACATTATTACAGGCCCTCTGACATTCATCTCCATACATATAAGCAAGAGAAATGGAACAACCTTACCCGTTGGATGTGTGGAAAAACTGGACATACATCTTCCAGATGTCCAAAAGGAGAAGAATCTAAACAGAACAAAGGTAAGAAATCTCAAACCTTTGTTAAAAGGGGAAAAATGTCAAGCAAGATGGATATGGATCCATACAATGTATGAAATGTGGTTCCTGTTTTCACAAGACAGAACGCTGCCAAAATGTGGTAATCAGAGACCAACTCTAGCAGCGCCAATTTGAAGAATCATCCTATGATTCTTTTAGCTCTTCATCTCATGAAGAATTGCAAGCACACATGCAAGAATGTTCAGATTCAGAAGCTACATCTTGTTCATGCCCGAGTTCTGAAGAATGTGCTTGCCAAGTACATTATGATTCTGATTTAGAATCATACAGTGATGCTAGTTCTGAAGACCTGAATTTCAGACCTCGGAAAGAAAAGATCTTAATGGCTGCCACAGAAGAGGATGCGATAAAAATCTTATCCCAAATTCGAGCAATGGAAGACGTCGATATGAAGAATCGGTTGACCGAAGCGTTCATGGATCAACTCAGATCCAGTTCTTACAGAAGTTTCGGTAAGAAGCCACTGTTTGTTGATGCTTCTTTTGACAGAAACACTAGATCTTTTCAGACACATCAAGAAAAACCAGACAAGGTGTGTTAACTCACCTTGGGGGAAGTGAGTAGAGAAATTCACAGCATCAGAAATGAGATCTCTGCTCTAAAATCCCAGATTGCAAAAATAAAGAAAGGTAAGCAGATAGTAGAAAAAGAAGAAGAAGATCGTCATCCATGGGATACAACACAATATGTTGGGATTCCAAATCCTAATCTTGAAATTATTGAGGGAAAGAAATACCCTATCTATGGGTTTAAAGAAATGAGACTCCTGACCATCTCCTATCAACAACACCATGTCAGAGTGAACATATGCATCAAAGTAGAAATGTTTGAACTAACAACACTCCTTGACTCAGGAGCTGATGTAAACATCCTCAACAAGAAAATCATACCAGCCAAATATTGGGTCTCTGCAAAAAGGAATGTGGTAGGATTGGGCAATAAAACACTCAAATATGAGGTGCCCAAGGCATCTATCTGTTTTGAATCTCATTGCATCGACCTGAAATTTGCAGTTGTAGATATCTCAGTTGATTGCATCTTAGGAAACATTTTCCTAGCTGTTGTTGAACCCCATGGGTCAACAAGATTAGAAGAAAATAAAGCTGGTTATTTTATATATGTTCCTACTTCAAAAGGAACAACAAAAAGGATAGAGTGGCCTTATATTTCTAATCCTCGTGTCTCCACAATGGTCCAGACTATCCAAGACCTGGACAAAGCAGAAGCCGGATTATCAGATCTAAAAGATCTGAAATCTATACTCAGAATTGAATAATAGCTTAAGGATCTTCAGGTAAAAAGAAAGATTGAAAATTTGAAGAAGCAAATTGAAGATGAATGCTGCTCAGAAGAACCTAATGTATTCTGGCATAGAAAGCAGCATACAGTTGAACTACCATATAAATAAGGATACACACGAAAACCTTGTAAAAGCAGAACCATTCCTATGAGTAAGGATTACATAGACCTCTGTGAAAAAGAGATCAAACAGCTTTTAGACAGGAAGCTCATCATAGAATTTGACAGTCCCTGGAACTGTTAGGGATTCTATGTTAACAAGAGAGCTGAACAAATCAGAGGCATTCCAAGGCTGGTAATAAACTTTAAACCTTTGAATTTTGTTCTTGCAGACGACACCTATCCTATACCTCATAAAGGTGATCTGATAAGTAGGATAGCTAGAGCTAAAGTTTTTTCTAAGCTTGATTTGAAAGCAGGGTTCTGGCAAGTTGCAATTGCAAAAAAAGATAATTTCAAAACTGCTTTCAGTATTCCAGCAGGCCACTACGAGTGGAACGTCATGCCTTTTGGACTGAAGAATGCACCATCCAAATTCTAGAAGGTAATGGATAAGGTCTTCAAGCCATATTTTGATTCGCTTATAATATACATAGATGATGTTATGATCTTTTCTAAGAACATCCAAGACCATTTTAGGCATGTTCATACTTTCAAGCAACTAGTAAAGCATAATGGTCTCGTTTTGAGTAAAAAGAAGATAGAAGTCTTTTAGACTACTATCAAGTTTCTTGGCCACACCATCTCCAATGGCCAAATCACTCTATAGAGGCATGCACTGGAATTTGTTGACAAATTACCTGATATTATCACAGACAAGAATCAGCTACACGATTCTTGGGGTGTCTGAATTATGTCAGTAATTTTTATCAAGATTGTGCTACTGATAGAAGTGTGTTGAGCAAGAGACTTAAAAAGAATCCACCTGAGTGGACAACAGTTCATATTAAGGCTGTTCAAAATATAAAAGCGAAGGTAAAGTCTCTTCTATACTTTATGTTGCTGATGATAATGCATTCAAAATTGTTGAAGCAGATGCAAGTAATATTGGATGGGGAGGCATCCTAAAACAACGAAATGACGATACTGAACAAGTTGTTCAGTATGCATCTGGGATATGTAATGCAACTGAGCAAAATTATTCCACCATTGAAAAAGAAGTCAAAGCTGCATGGAACTTCATCAGTAAATTTGATGTCTACTTAATAAACAAACAGTTCTTGCTCAGAACTGATGCTTCAACCCTACAAAAAGTCTTATCTAAAGACATCAAAAAGCCAGCCGAAGCCAAATTTTCCAGATGGCAAGCACTTTTGCAAACTTCGACTTCCAGGTCGAACATATAAAAGGAACAGAAAATTGCAAGCAGTGTGACTGGCTTGAGAAGAAAAAAAATCCCAGAATTGTTGAACCAACAAGATTTGAAAATGTATAAACATAAAGAATCAAAAAGATGAAAAAGCTTTACCTACTCCATACGTAAAATAGGGAATTTTTTTAGGGTGGTTTTATAGATTTTAATATTTATTTTTATCAATTTTATTTGATTTTTGTAACTTATATTGCTTTTATACGAAAATAGTGAATATAGATATTATTGCATTTAAATTAGACAATAAAATTTAAGTTAATAAAAATTGAAATACAATTTCAATTAAATAAGTTTCAAACATAAAGCGCATGAACTATGTAAATGTTCAAAAAGTACATTCAATATTAACATGTAAAAAATCTAAATCTTGGATAGTTTCACCAAAAAAAAGTAATTGTCAAAATACACATGTTAGGGCCATAAAGATCTCTAAGTGTATACAAATCTAAAAACAAAGACAAACTACATACCTAAACCTTCTTCTCAAAGTTTTGGCATATTTCCTCATCTAGCATATTTGCAGTGTTTGTTTGTTGCATTGAGTCCAAAAGTGAAAATTTATAATTATTGATGAGCTACCGATTGTAATAACTTTTGTAAACGGTGAGTTCACCTACAATCTAGGCATAACGCATCCATGAGTATTAAGCTCCAATTTTCTTACTTTTTCCATATTTGGTACAAGCTCTTTTAATTTTCTTATTCACTTATACGTGTTCTTCCCACCTACAAATATGTTATTATTGTTATGGTCTAGATATGTGAGAAAATATTAAAAAAACACTAAATATTATGGTAATTTGATAAAAAAAAATACATAGTAGAGTTATTATGATAATGATGGTTAAAGAAAGTCCAAGTTGTAAAACAATTAGACTTCTCTATCAAATATTAATTCATGTTGGGAATTTTTTTAACAAATACACTAAAATACATTGAAATTTTATGGGAAAGTATTTTTTCTGACATATACACTGAAATCATGTTGGAAATCCATGAAAAGCTTAATTTAGAAAAATTCAGAGGAGAACCTGAACAAGTGAAATTCTGTGCAGGAGTTGATCCTTTGGGGGTGGCAATGGCCTCGACTCTGAACTGTACAGTGACCACGAACCAGGAATTGTTTCTTGAAATGGTTAGGGCGTTAATGTGAGGGAAAGGGATCGATTCCCAATTTTTGAGTCAGGTGGTAAAGGAAGACGTAGCCAAATCAGTCAGAGAGCCCAAAATCTGGCCTCTAGGACCCCAAATCCGCTCTCGCAAGGAGGGGAGCCGAGTGGTGAAGGAAACTATGTGGCTCCATGGTTCTTCCAAGGTTCGAATCTGGTGAAGTCCTAATGCCTCGGTTGGTGATCTTCAGGCTAGTCAAATAGATCATAATGGGGATTATGTGAATATGAAATGAGAATGAAACTATGCATTTCAAATTAGATTCTTCAATATCTGACTCAACTCTCTCCTTGGGGCCTTTGAAGCAACCCATGCCCTGCCTTGCCTCGATACATCAACCCAAATTCAACACAAAATTATCTTTATAATTATGAGGAGATCATACTTAGGCATAAAACAGAGATTTGGGAAATATTTGTGTCAAAAGTGAACTATTCCTGGACAATAGTTAATGGTAAATGCAAGGCCAGACTTGTCTTTGAGCATTTTTGTGCTTTGAATGACCATAGTCTACAAGTCGCAATCAACCATCACATCCAGAAATACCAAGTATTCTTCATCACTTTCCTCAACATTTTATGTTGATTACCCTAGCTTATTCATCCTAGGTTCCACTAAGCTAGACATCATTGAAGTCGTCATGGAGAGCTTGTCCTCATTTTCTCTGTGACGATGTTCCATCTGCCTTGGATTCCTCTACATTAAGAGTCTTTGTGATAATGAAGGCAACCAGTTCCAACAAAATATGTATGCAGATTCTATGTAAGACAAAGACGAAGTCGTTTATATATATATATAATATATATATATTTATATATATATAGATATATTAACTTGTCATTTTTCTTATATGCCAATCATTATGACATTTTTTAAAATTATTCGTAAGTTAAGAATAATGTGTTTATTTTGAAATAACTAGTATCTAATGACTAAAAAGGAGGAAAATGTGTATATGGGTGTCAATTTTAAACTCTTCTCGTCGCACTCATATTTTGTCATTGGCAACTTCTCTCACTTGTAATACTAAATTTCTCCTCAAAGTGAAAAGAATGTTGACTACTTCAACTTTGTAAACACATCATTACTAACATATATGATTGGTGATTTTGGAATATTTGGTCATACATACAAATTTTTCCAAAACATTGTTAAGACTTATATTGTAGACTTTGGTTTTGGGTTTTCCTAGGCGGTTTATGTGTTGTCCCATTAGGGCTCCAAAACCCAATGTCGTGTACTTTGAAGTTCTAGCACTGACTGAGTTATGTGCCTTTTTGACAATTAATTTAATTGATAGTTACGCATGTTGTTGAATCGCAAGTGAAGTTTGTCTCTCTCTTCGCCTTGATGGTTCAGTAGAGTGCCAATCAAGCTATCATTCCTAATAAATTATCTTTATCTCTCGTCAAGCTTCATGCATTCAAACTTTGTTACACAAATGAGTTGAGTCTCGAGGATGCCATCGTGGGTAGGTTTCCAAAAGGGGATGTGTATCATGCATTAGTCGTGTGTTTGTAGTAGTATTGTAATGTTGTGCAGCCTAGTAGTGGGCTATCAATGTGCAGGCTTCAACGAGTTCTTCTATCCCAATTGGGCTCTTGACCATGTTATGTACAAAGGGGAGTTGTTGAAGCTCAAGTTCGATAATACCTTTGGTATTTAACTATTCTAACTTTCTTTCTAACTTCTCTACTTTTACTTGTGCTTGTGCTTCTTTCATTGTTCATGGCAAGTCTCATTGATGTTATTGTGTTTTCAAGTGCAAGATTTGTCCTTCGAAGAGCACATACATCTTTGGAAAAGTGAATGTGAAAAGTAAGCTTGTTCTACTTGTGCTTGTGCTTCTGTCATTGTTCATACCAAGTCTCATTGATGTTATTCTATAGGATTTGCTTCGAAGAGCACATGCATCTTTGGAAAAGTGAATATGTAGATTAAGCTCATTCCCAAGGACTCTATTGGCACCATTATGGCTTTCTATGTGATTTCCATTTGCCATTTGTATTATATTTATTAGGTTCTTGATTGTTTTGAAATTGCAATGAATCAATATGCTTTATGATGCAGATGTTTTTCTAAGATGATCAACATGACATCTTCAACTTTTAGGTTCTGGGAAACACTTATGGAGAGCGGTATGTTGTGAAGAAGAATGTTTATTCAAAGAGAATGGATTTCTATTCCTACTCCTTTCTTTGGAATCTCTAGCAAGTTTTCTAAGTGTATATATATATTTAACAATTATTATTGTGATGTCTAATTAATCTATTAATTACAACACTTGATGAGAGTTTAGTTATCCATTGATTGTTTGATGGATGAAAATAGTTTCTTTATGAATAATGTGCCCATTCCAGTATTTATCAACGATGAGAAAGTGGGAGTCATGTACCCTCAAACTCAACCGATGGCTGTCTACTCTTCAATATGGAAGACAAGCGATTGCGCTCTTCAAGGTGGCCTCGTCATGACGGATTGGAGCCATGCCCCATCTGAGCCTTCCAGGGAATATTATATCCACATGCATATCTTGGTATAGAACTCGTTGCATATCTTGCAAGTAGATTGGATTTTCCCACAACAGAGTCGTCTATTAAAACGATTTTGAAGCGGTAATCTTTTGGTTGTTCTTCTTCATCATCATCTAAAAACCTAAAATGTATCTTCAATAACCACAATCAACTGATTCAGGCCTCAACGGAGGCAAGAATACTATGGAAGAAACAGAGCTTTTGAAATGCAGTCGATAATGAATTTATGTTTACGATCCAAAAAGCACCATTCAAATGAAAACACTTAGGGCTGACCGCAACAAAGGATGAGCAGGCACAAAGAAAGGCTTGATACAAAGAAAACCATGGAACAAGTAGAAGCTAAAAATATTGTCCTAAAGTATCAAAACTCAGCTTTATCAGCAAGGAATCCACAATAGAGTACAGAAATGGATTTGGAAAATTCTCAAAATAGATTCAAATTTCTATCAAGAAGCACTGATAATGTGATAAATACATGTCCTACCGTCTCTGGAATAACAACTAGGATTGTGACAAAATTGCCAGAAAGACTGGTTTTCCATTAAAAATCAGGTCTGTGTCGAGGATGCAGCTCTTCATACAGTAAAAGTTTTTAGTAATGACACTTGTTTCCCGGTAATGAACTGTGTTGATCATGTCCATGCATCCCATGACATTTTCCATTGTGAAGTCATGAGATAAGCACGATTGGCATGTATTTGTCGTTAAATGGATAATGACAACAGGTGGTGTGTCACTTGCATTGTTGACTACCAGCCATTGGCTTTTGCACCATATAGATTTTTCACAAGAATTTGAAGTTATTGGTGTGGGATATGGGAGAGTTATGGAGACCATAATTTGAAATCACTGGAATCTGGGAAAGTAAATGGGAATTTTTAAAGTTACAAATCAAAATGTGTTATAAAGCAGGAGCAATTAAAGCCGCTATAGCCCACTATAAAAAGGTAAGATTACCCAAAACACTGCATTGCATTGAAGCCGGAAGAAAGTAAGTGCACATACGTACAAGGCATTAATTATCAAAATAATATGACACACATACCTATTTGAACTAAGTTTTCAATAAATCCAAGTTTACTCTTGGCTAATCTTGTGACTTTGTTTAAACACTTTAAGTAAAATAATGAAGAAAGAAAACGAGAAAACCTTTTTTCCAATGATTATTGCTCTATAAAGATCGCCAATTACCAAGTAGTAAATGCTATAATAATTAGTAATTACCTTGAAATCTGTAAAACATTAATGTAAAAAACAGTGAGAAATAAAGCAGTTATCTATAATGATATTTTTTTGGAAGCTTTTTTGGTGGGTTTTTCCAGTCAAAATCCGGCAGCAATTTATTCGAATCGCAAGTTTGATAGCTAGTTTCTGCACAATCAAAGCGTCCGAGGGGTTTTTCAGGGTGCTGAATCCAAATATACAGTTAAAAAACCATTTTAACTGCAACCAATCAAGATTTTACCTCAATTTCTTCGCCAAATTCCGTCACTAAAATCTCCAAAAAATCACATTATAAACAACTCCCGAAATAAATACCAAAATCAAGCGGAAAACTTCCATTTTAGAACAACCCAATAATATTCTAAATCAATTTCGGAGTGCACAACCTAGTATCCAAAACCATTTTCAAATGCTCTAAAAGGTTTTCTACGTAGGCACGTCCACCGATAGATGATTTTGAACGAACTCCTTTTCGTTATCCACAAGGCCCTTTTCCTATTGAAAAACATTGGGATTGTCCAATAGTTGCACATATCTATGGTTGAATATTTTGTAAGAGTAAATGATTTGAAATAGGTAGAATGTTTTGTTTGTTCTGAAATGATTTGAAATAGGAGACTAAGAGCTCTGCTAACACCTATTTAATTTATCCTTCGAAATGAAATCTCACCAAATAAACATCATTAGATCTTTGAAGGTTACGATGGTAACTAATGATTACTTTCCCTTCAAAAGGAAATATGCGTGGTTAAAATGCATATGACTGCACCATCAAATGCAAAAACTTTAAACGAGATGGCTCATGTTTTATCATCGATGAAATTACATCATAATTAAAAAAAATAATACTTGTGTAGATTTCCATTAATATTTAAATAAAATAAGCTTTACCTAAATGCATGTAAATGTGAATGAATATAATGGAAATAATATAACTATATTTTTGTGATAACAAATTATAATAATTTACCTAAATGCATGTAAATGTGAATGAATATAATGGAGATAATATAACTATATTTTCGTGATAACAAATTATTAGGAATGTTCAATAATTTTTTCAATCTAAAATTTCTAAGATAGGTTCACACTATACAAAGATTTTTTTGATAAAAGAATCAATTTATGTTCATTTGTCTTTTTAGGGGCAACTTCCCAATAAGCTAAACTCCAATAGATGATGCCCCATAAGGAAGAATCAATCCTTCTTTATAGCTAACAAGAAAATCCTAATTATAACCAAACATTAGCTACTTAGTGGGATTTCTTTAATGAAGCTACATTTGAGTATGCTTCTTACTGTTTTCATTGATTTTCATTTATTTTTGTCCATGAATTTGTACTCTTACAACATTATTGCTAGCCATTTTAGTGGAAATGCATGAAACTTTGTGTGACGAGGCCAAATGCATCAATATTTCCATCTCTATTTGTTAAGGTATTCTTTAATTATTTTTCTTGTGAATTTGTACTCTTATGGTGTTATTTAAAGCCGTTTTAATTGAAATGCATGAAACTTTGTGTGAAGAGGCAAAATCCATCAATATTTTCCCTTTAAACCCAAATTCCACTAGAGAGCCAACAATGCAGCTTCAAAGGCTAAAAAGCACATCAACACTATCAGAGTGAGGTTGAACAAGAAAATAGTGGTATAGGTGACCAAGACTAAAATAATGAGGTTCAATAAGTCTCAAATCTTTTAAATAATGCCTTAGAGTTTTGTTTTGGCTACTTCTTGCGAGGAAGGGAGATTGAAAAGAAAGGGAGTTGTGCGTCTGATTGGGGATTTTATGAACTCCATAAAGTGTTGTCAAGTGCTTCCAGAAATTTGTATCATTGTTGTGAAGGTCCCATCATGATATGGATTTTGCCAAGGCTCACACTTCAATTTTTTACACTGTCTTTCTGTTCTTGGCTTCTTAAACTTCCGACGTTACTTTACACCTCTCGACGCAATTGCTAGTTAATAATAATTAACTGTAATATTGATTTGACAAATGAATTATAATATTTTTTCTATTATATTAAAAATGTATTTCAAATGAAGTTGTATGCCTATGATATTAAAAAGGAAATATAAAGAATAATTATTTTTCCAAAATATCATATTCAAATCAACCAAATTTATTAAATTTATTAATTTGTAATGGCTCTCAAATATTTTCCAAACTATCTATGTATCCCATAAAACATAAAAGCACACTTCAAAGTGAAAAACTTTACATTATATTGTTATTTGTAGTTTAAAATAAAAACTAATTTGGAATTTCGAAAAATCATATATTATTTATTTAGTTTATATAAATTTAATAATTCAAATTTGTCATTGTATCTATTTTTAATTAAAAATTTAATTAAAAAAACAAACTTTTTGTTACGTGATTGAGCCGAAAGGCTCATTCTACAGCCCCTAAAGGGATGTGAAGAGAATATAATAAAAAAGAAAAAATTATGTTATGCATATTTAATTAGTTGTCTATATGACTTAATATAATTTCATGTAAAGTATATGTAAAGTATATATGTGTGTGATATTAAGGGATGTGAAGAGAATATAATAAAAAAGAAAAAAATTATGTTATGCATATTTAATTAGTTGTCTATATAACTTAATATAATTTCATGTAAAGTATATGTAAAGTATATATGTGTGTGAGATTAAGATTCTTATCACCTGATCACAACTTCATATATATATATATTATATATATATATATATATATATAAATAATGTTTAAAAGAAAATATTTAATGTTGTGTAGGATAAAATATCCAATGAATAAAATATTTTAATATGAATTAATATTGACGTATACTTAAAAATATATCAATAAAAAAATAATCATTTTAATGTGGGCTCATAAAATGGCTCGATGTACATATTATATAATCTCTATAACATTAAAAAAAATACAATTTAAACAATAAAAAAATACACATTGTTTTTTGCACTAGTAAATTTGCACATGAAAAAATTGATCCCTCTTGGCTTCTGTTAGATTTAATGGCTAGATGTACATATTATTTAATATCTATAGCATTCAAAAATACAATTTAAACAATAAAAAAATACACATTGTTTTTTGCACTAGTAAATTTGCACATGAAAAATATTGATCCCTCTCGGCTCATGTTAGATTTGTGGTTCTAGTTAGATGGATATATGTTAGTAGATATTAAACTACTTGTATTATGATACATTTCGCATTGTTAAGATGTAGTAGCAATTAAATAAGGGACATCACTCATAGACATTTTATGGTTGTTTTATGTACAAAATCCACCTATACAAGATGACATGCCACCATGTGGCTCTTGTTCTAATAAATTAATGGATATTTCATTTTTTTAGTTAATGTTACTTTAAATTTGGTAAAATATATTTTATAACTATAAAGTTGAGTTGTTAACTTAGAGACTTTGAATACCTAAAATCTTTTTAGCAAGTTGAATCCATTTCGACATTCAAAAACACATTTTAAATAACAAAAATCATAATCCAACCTGAAATTATATCAAGTTATTGCAAAAATGGATCAAAATATCTATTAGTTAGAATCCACCCTTCATATTAAGGTTTATGGAGCTTAATGAAGAGATTATTTTAGACTAGATAAAATAAAGGATGTGGCTTTTAATCACTTGTTTCCTTATATTTAAATATGATTGAGACACTCTTGCATATTTAGTGGAATATTTTTTATGCCATATTTTCTAGCTAGTTTTGAAATTAAACAATGCCAAGCTTTTGCTCCCTATTACAGAAGAATAAATTTGAAAGGTGGTTTTGTCCTTCGATCTGGATAAAGATCTCGGTCTTGATGGATTCACATGACACTTTGATTAGAAATTTTGGAACACAATTAAATATAATCTAGTCGAAATGGTGGACTTCATCCAAAAATCCACTCGAATGGAGAGCACTCTCAATTTGTCCTTCATTTCTCTCGTTCAAAAAGATGCAAGGCCCTCTTCTTTCTCTCGCTTCAAACTTATTTCTCTTCATAATTCTGATATAATATTATTACAAAGATTATTGCTCAGAGACTTGTGCTTCTTCTTCTCAATCTAATCTCTAGAAATCAAGGAGGATCCGTTAGTAAGAGGCACTTAATGGAAAACTTTGTTTTAGTACAAGAAGCCATACACTCTAGCAAGTCTAAAGGATACAAAGAAGTGATCATTGTTGAAAATTATAACTAGGTTCGGTCTTCATAATGACCTAATCATGAAATGGTATATTATTTATAAAGAAAGAAAAATGAATTATATTTTATTTTTAGAGTATGGTTTTCATACTCAAGTTCGAGTCAAAAGTATGTTCTTCATGCTTTTACATTTTCTAGGTATAACTAGGTCTTTCTAGAAAAAAAAATAAAATTTTTCATGTGTCATAGTCCCATTTGGACTCATTGTAATAAAGAAAGATATTTATTTTATCACGAAAAAGCCATATATTAGCCCAAAACCAAGTTGGCCCAAGAGAAAGATCAAGATAGCCTAAAGGAGGGGAATTCAACCCTCAAGAAGGCTATATAAACGAGAGAATATCGACCCATTTCGACACACATCAAGCACAAATTCGATGTGCAATAGTGAAGGAGAAGAAGAGTAGTTGGGAGGGTGAAGAACAAGAGAAAAAGTTGAAATTTGGAGATTACCTTTTCTTGTCTTGCTATTAGGGTCGTGAAGATGCCAGTTGTAAGTGGCCAAAGTTGCAGGGCTGAAATTCTGTGAAGCAGTTGTAGTAGTGAAGTTGTAGTGTCGAAGTTCTGGAAGATGTCTTGAACAAAATTTTGATGGGGTTGGCTTGGGGCTTGGTAGGGTTGTTGGATTTGGTATTTGGGTCTTGGTAGTCTCTTTGTAAGTAGATTCTATATAAAAAGAGAAGCATTTTTCTAGGTTTTCCCCTTGGAGGGGTTTTTACTGGCTTGGAGCCTATATCTTATGTACTATATCTTGTCATGATCTTCATTGTTTTGGATCAGACTTGTAGAGAACTAGTTAACATGACTAGGAATTAGAGTTTTGATGTCTTGACCTTGTAAACCATTAGTAAAGACCTGCAACACAAATGGATCAACCTCAAAATACTTATGAATGATGGATATATTCCTCCAAGGGTTGTTTCTAGCTTTAGGAAGCCTAGTGAGGTTTGCAGCTACTGAGAAAAAGGCTTTAGGCCTCACAACTAAGGTTTTTAGCCCTCCTTGTAATCGTGGCTAGGTCTCCAAGGGATTGGATGATAAAAAACTAGTTTGAAACCTTTGAAACCTTTATTCAATGGATAATGAGCCTCCAAAACCAAGATTAGCCCACAAATTTACAACAATATAATGAAATAACCACTACAAACCCTTGCCAAAACCACTTTAGGCCTGCAAAACACAATGTTAGCCCTTGAAAACACTTGCAAAGATGAGATTAGTCTACTTAGAGGTTGTGGTTAAGTCAACAAGGCTAAATTAAGGTTACGGGTATGGTAAATTGGTCCTTTTAGGGTTGCAGCCTAGGCCTAGAGGCCTCAAAATGCTGCAACTAGGCCTCCAAAGACTTCAAACCCTTGTGGGCACCACTTGCAAGCAATGTTTTTCAATATTAATCCCAAAAAATGATCTCAGGTACCAAGAAAACACCTTCAAAATAAAATAGAAAGAAAATACTAAAGAAAACCCTAGTTGTAGCAACAAAGAATCCTTCTAGGGCTAGCAACTTCCTCTTCTAGGCTAGGCGTTGCAATTTGATCAGTTGGGTCTTGTAGCTTGGGGCCTCTAGACCCTAAATCAACCCTCATAGGCTGAACAACTTCTTCCTTAAAGTTGTATGGCTCCTCTAAGGATGAAACCCCTCTCAAACCCTAGCCGTCTAGGCTAGGTGAGGGCTAGGATCTTCACAATTGAGTTTCTCTTCAAAAGTTTGATCATTTAGCACTTGCAAGATAAATAAATAGGGCCCAAGACAAAAAATTTAGAAATTCCTAAAATAAAACCCCAAGACTATTATTTACAAATGAGAAAATAATTTACAAGGGCTAGAAAAATATTTCACAAATTATTTACAATAATCTACACGAAAATATTAGCTCTAATTAGCAAATAGTACATTTATAGCCCAAGTAGATTTTGAAAAAATAATTGAACTACTTTGTATTTCGGTGTACCAATCCAAACCCTGCACAATAAATCCTTAGATAAGCTCAAAGCTCAAACAAGGCATGATCACCTCAAATTTCATGAACTTAGAATTTCCCCAAGGGTTGAATCACCTGAAAAATATCTAAACACTTGAAATATAGATTATTATTTTATAGGGGTTTGATTCACACAAATAGACTAGAGATCTATAGATGCCTACTAGATCTACCATCTTCAATGTGTTTACTCTAGCCCAAAACCTAAAACAAGATATCTATGCTGATAGACAGTCCAACCACCAACTATGAAATAATAATCATTAATTAAGGAACGAAATTAGAGTATTGAATAGATTAAGCACATACCATGAATCATTAAGCGAGAGACACCTTCAATTGAAACCCCCAAAGAATTTTTATTAATGCAAAAATTCCAATAGAGCATAACTCAATAAAAAATATTTTCAACACTGTTCATCTTATCATGAGTAGCTTGAGAGCTTCCTTATATAGAAAAAATGAGAGGGAAAATCCCTCCAAGTGGAAATAACGACTAGTTGCATCGATCCATAGCTTTATTCTAGAAGAAAAAATATGATCCCTTGATTAGTTGGCACAAATATAAAAAAAAAAAATCGACCTTCCTTATTCACTACGATGGAGGGGTAAAACTTTGACTTCTGGACCATGGAGGACCTCCAAAAAATATAATTTTCGTTACTTGTGCAAAATAATTATCCTCTTGGCCCAAAAATTCAATTTGCTAGAGGAAATAATCTTCTGGGTCCATCAAAATTCTGGACTGGGTCCCTCTGCCTTGGAAATGAGGCATTTTATCTTTGACTTGAATTACTTTCCTTTGAAAATGGCCTCAAATAAGTTTTGATGCATTTTCCACTTGGAGGATAATTAATTTTCCCTTCAATTATTTTTTTGAATAATTTCCGACTAATTGTAATTTTATTTTTCTAGAAATTAAAATTAGAAATACTGAGGAGGGGATTAATTATTTTTCCACCCTCTAAGTGTTTATAAAAATATTTTGGTAATGGTGTTCTAATTATGAGGAATCATTCACCAAAAATATTTCTAAACACACTTTTACATCAAAATAATAATTCAACCCTTAGAAGGGAGAATACATATACATAGACCATTTGAGACTCAACCAAATTATGTGACAAGAAATATGATCTAGTATGAAAAATACATAGACTTGATTAACACTAAGACTTACCTAAGGCCTCATCAATGAATTTCACCCTAGCTTTGGGGTATATCTGGGAGAAAAACTCTGCCAATTACCCATGTTTACAAACATAGATAATTGGGGAGGTTAAAAAACTCCCTAAAGTGAAAACCTTTGACAAAAATCATAGGCTTACCTAGGTGTTGTTACATGGTTCAATAGTCATACTATAATCATTTTTACAATACAAAAGAAGAATTTGGGATTACAATGATGACATTGACTCAAAAAAAATTATATGTTGCTTTATACTCTCCTTCTTGGTCTATTGACATGTACATGGTAAACAAGAGCTAAAGTTGATAAACTTAAAAGGAAATTGAAAAACTCGCTAGTATTGGATAATATTCTCAATTTTCAAAGCTCACTAAATGATAAAACATGTCTTGGCTATATAGGTGCATCTTCAAGCAATGAGGACAATAACTCCAAGGAAGAAACTAAAAGAAGTTCCAATAACACCTATCACAAGTATCAACAATGGATTGAACTTCTCTCAAGTGTGATTTTTTTCTTCTTGGTCATTGTTACTCTTGCTGAAATTTTGGGCATAAAGAAATCCATTGTAAAATCAATACAAAATACAATTATGCAAGCATGAATGATTATGGAAGAAGCTAATTAGGAAATGATCACAGACCTACCAACCAAAACTGTAATCCATTTGAACCACTAATCAATCAGAACATTGTATGTTACAAGTGTAATAATCTTGGTCACAAGGCACTGGATTGTATGCTTGAAAATTCTCCAACCATAAAGATAGAGAAGGCAACGATGAAATGGGGAAGGAAAACAAAGGAAGATTGTAGTCCAACATTAATCGTTGAAGATAAAGAAGGTAAATGGTACATAAATAGTGGACACTCGACACATATGACTGGAGATCAAAACAAAATTGTTAGCCTAAAAGAAAAGAGTGACATTGTTGTGTTTTGAGATAACTCTTCTGTCAAGATACTTAGAAAAGGTGTAGCAATCCTTGGAAGCCAATATGAAGGCACAAAATGTTTTACTAGTTAAGGATTTGAAGCACAATCTTCTCAGAGTTATAAATATGTGTAATCAAGGGTATAATCTCTTGTTTGACTCTCGGAAGTGTGAAATCAAAGAATAAGACTCAAGAAGATTAGTTGCAACAACCACAAGAAGACCAAACAACATATCCGCTCTAGATCAAGCAGAGAAGAAGAAAATTGTAGCCCAACAAAAGAGTTGTAAGGATGATAAATAAGGGTAGGATAAGAAGATAACAGTCATGTTGGGAGGCATATGTTTAGGGGGATAAACCCCAAATACATAAGTCACCCTTTTCCATTAATTTCATAAGGGGAGAGAAAAGGAAGTGCAACATGGAGAGAAAGGAAGTGGAGCATGATGACAAGGGGAGCATGATTGTTGACATCAATGAAAAAGGGGGAGATTGTTAGATGAAAGTTGCCATTGATATCAAAAGGTGAATTATTTTTATTTTTTTTGTAAGCTGAGGAGGTGCCATTTTCTATTATCAAAAAGAAACCATTACAGATCTAAGGTGGTCTCAACCCGCCCCACGGGGAAACCGGGTCTATTGACCATCTATAGCTTTTGACTGCTGACCAAAAATAAAAGGTTTTTAACCTGTCTTTCCATGCCTTATACACTTTAGTCTTATAACTGTTACTACTGACATACATCTGCAAGTAAATATAAACATAATCCCTATGCATAGCTAAAAAACAAAACAGAGATCTACAATTACTAACTGCATCAAGAACATGCCTTTCTTTGTTGTTCCTCAGCGGTCTCTTGCTGCTTTTTCTCCTTTTTGATCACCACGCCGCTTGCCTCAAGCTGCTGTTGCAGGTCCTCCAGCCTCTTGTCTTGCATGAGCAGAGTGATTACAATATTCTTCAGCTCTTTCTTCAAATTCGGAATTCCCTGCGACAATTCGGCCATTTCCACCGCTATCTGTTCCATGGCTTTGGCCATGAGTCTCTTCATGACCCAATACAGGTGCAGCGACTGTTTGTATAGAGTCCTTCTACCTCGGGTGTGCCCTGGGTCTGGCATGAGATTCATCCAATCTTCCATTTCGTCCTCTGACTGGGCTTGGATGGCCTCTTCCTCCCAATGCTCTATAATTCTTTTAATTTTTGGGTTGGTCCTCTCATTGTATTCTCTCTCTGCTATCCTGACCCTGGTCTCTATGGTCTGCCTGCCCTATCTTCCTCCATCTCCCATCCCGGTCTCCCCATCCTCCTCGGTGCTTCCACGGCATCGGCGTCCTCGTCTGCTGCGACCTTCCGCAATTCCTTGTCCTTTCCGGCCACCTCTTCCCCGGCGGCCTCTCCCTCTTCTGCGTCTGCCCCTACCACCCTCAACTTCCATCCTTAGCCTCCCTTCTTCATCCTCCCCGATTCCTTTCGCTTCTCTGCTTCCTGTCCTTAATACGTTTCGGTCGTTGTTCTTTATTTCCTACGTAGTCTTCTCCAGTTCTTCCGCCATGTCTTCACTCTCACCCTCCGAGACATCATAGACAGGGATGTGGCCATGCTCCGGCCTTTCTTCCATTTTGCGCTTACCCTTCTTATCCATGTCGTTCCAGCCCTGGTCTTCATCCGCTCCGCTGCTTCTCATCCATATCTTTGCTGTCCTGCTGCCCTCTGTGTCCATGTTGTCTCCGCTTCTGCGTTTCCCCTCACTCTCCTCTCGGCTCACAGGGCCTCCCGCTCTCCTCGCAGTATAACCCGGCTTAATGTGACCCTTTCCTGTTTCACTGCGAGCCTTTTCTCGCGTTCTGCTCCGCCACCTTTCCCTCCTAGTCTCTCTCCTCTGAATGCCTTTAAAGCTTAAAGCTTTGTCCGCTCTGCTGGAACCGATCCCCACGCAATCATGCCTCGGGCTTGTTCCTGGCAGTCTGTCCATTCCACCGTCGAAAACTCGTACCCGAGTGTCCTGTCGATCTGATATGATATCCTCTCAACCGTTCCACTTACCTGTTGTAATTATGCTTTGGCACTCGCCTACAGTCACTTGCCTCTCCCACCGTCGGTTCTTAATTACATTCCCCTCCACGTTGCACAACCCGATCGGGTGTTCTGTTTTCTCCTTGTCATACCATAGATGCTTCATTATGGTCCTGAGTAATTATGTTTTTGAGTCCTTCCCAGCTATGATCCGTTTCTAATGAAGGCCAACTTCTATCTAAACTACTATTTGCTTCTTTGCTTCCCCAGTTTTCCAGGAGGTCTGCGGCCTTGTTTCCATTTCGTCGAACATGGTTGATTATCTTGTAATCAATCCTATTTAACAAACCCGCTATATCTTTAATAATGCTTGTTTTCCTCCAGCTTTTGGCCACTTTTTCCCAGCTCTTCCCATCCTTTAGTTTTTGCAGCATCCTTATCGTGATCTGCGAGTCCCCTTCAATCTCCAGGTTCATATAATTGTTTCTGACTGCTATTCTCAGGCCTTGATGGACCGCCCAGAGTTCTGCCTCATTGTTCATCATCTCGCCTCCCCACTCCGCGTAGACCCACCTTGTTTTTCCTTGACCATCACAAAAAATACCTCCTAGGCCTGCAGGACCAGGGTTCCCTTTCGACGCTCCATCGAAGTTCAGTTTTATGGAGTGTATCCCGGGGTATCTGAATTGGTTGGGACTTTGGGTTTGAGGATTACCCTTCTTCTCTTTCCTGGGATAAATCATGCTGAATTCCAAGTTAAGTTTCGAAGCTATTCTTCCTTCTGCTTGGTCCATCTTCCAGTCTTCCTCTTCCCAAGTGTCTGAGAGAACAGTTTCTTTTATTGCTTTGCTTACTTCCTCCCAAACTCTTTCAGGTCGACTACTTTGACCCCTAAATATTCTTCTATTGTGTTCTTTCCAGATAAACCAGATCACAAAGCCTACCGCTAAACTCCATATTCTTCTTACTACTTTGCTATGGAATTGGCCTGTACCCCATTGCAAAATGGTATTCCGTATGCTGCTAGGGTCTCTCATTGTCCTTCAAAATAGTGATCTGATCTTCTCCCAAATGCTTTCTGCATAAGGGCATTCATTTAGAAGGTGCTCTTGATTTTCCATTTCACTGCTGCAGAGGCTGCATCTTGATGGTCCGTGGTATCCTCTCTTTAGGATTTTGTCCCAGGTTAGGATCCTTCCTTTACTGACCAGCCAAACAAAGATTGTGATTTTTGGCCACCATTTTCCTTCGCAGATCTTTCTCTAGCCTATATCGCCCTCTTCCCGATTTTGCTTTATTGTCCGATAGTAGGCTTCCTTCACTGCAAACGTCCCTTTCATGGATCTTCCCCATCTGAGGATGTCCTTGCCTGATCTGCTTTTTATCTTTCTCATATCTACTTCTTTGAGGTAATTTTTCTCTAGCTCTGAGTTTATGTTTTCACACCATTCCCCTGGTTTCCTCCAGGTCCTCCATATGCCACTGCTCTCTTCATTTGTCCAATAATCTCTAACATATTCCATCCCTGCCCTTTTCGCTCTCTGTTGGATCTCTTGTAGGGTTTGTATTTATATCATTTTGCCTTTCTGCTGCCACTTGTCCTCCCAAAATTTTGCATTGTTTCCTCCCCGAATCTCCCAAAAAGCATGATGATTGACCACATCTTTGTTCTGACTTGCTAAGTCCCATATAGAGGACCCTTTTGGGACTTCTTCAATTCTTAGTTTATCAGTTGTTGATTCCGGCATATTATATTTTAGTTCCCATATTTTCTTCCATACATCCTTTCCTCCTTGTAACCATCTCCACCATAATTTCGCGCCCAAGATCCTGTTTAACATTTCAGGGTCCCTAACACCCAACCCTCCTTCCTCCTTTCTTTGAATCAGGTTTTTCCATGAAACTAAGGCCCATTTCCTCTGTTGTTTCGGTCCTCCCCAGACGAACTTCCCAAATATCTCCCTTAGTTTTGTGCATACTCCTTTGGATGCTACTCTGATGGACAGAGGGTAGATGGGAATTGATTGCAGGACTGACTTTAGCAAGACTATTCGGCTAGCTATATTCAGGGATCTGAAAGACCAGCTTGTCAATCGTCTCTTGATTTTATCTATAACTTCCTGCCAATTTTTCATTCGGGTGGGATGTATGTCCAGCTGGTTCCCTAAATACTTAGTTGGGAGGTCCCCCTGTCTGAAGCCCAAGGTTCTGGTGAGGTGAGCTTTGATGGCCTCCAGAGTGTTAAAAATAAATGTACAGGATTTTTCCTTATTAATCTCCATTCCCAAAGCTTCCATGAATATTTCTGATCTTGTCTCCTAACACCACCTTTTTTCTCTCCTAAGTCGCGAATCAAATTAAAATCTTCGCCGACTATCCATAAGTTATCAGGGATTATTCGCCTTACTACCTGTATATTCCTAAGGAATTCCTTCCGTTCCCTGGGTAAGTGAGGGCCATAAACCCCCGAAATGAGAATTCTTTCCTCCATTCCTGTCAAGCTAAACACTCCGGATAGTATTCTGGGTAGGTTGATCCAATTTTCAAAAATAACCTCCTCTGGATTCCATAAAATCGCTAAACCTCCAGCTATACCGACCGCGTCTTGAGCCATTACTTCATACTTTGGTCTCGTCTTTTCCAAAATTCCTTGAAGCTGTTGTTGATCCATTTTTGTTTCCTGAATAATCATTATGCTAGGCTTATCCTTCTTCAGTCGTTCCTTCAAATATCTCTGCTTGCCCTTACTGTTGAGTCCCCTTATGTTCCAGCTTGTAATAATCATTTATAACTTTTTGAGGGTTGTTGAAATACCTCTGACAGAGGTATCACTCTTCCTGAATTAACCAGTGTTTCCCCTACTGCTTGAATCGTTTCATTCAATGTTTTTCTCCCTCTTTTCCTTCTGCCTTTGCCACTTCCGTCCATTCCTATGTTTTGGGATCCTAGCATGCCTGATTGGTCTGGTCTTGTCTCTGTCATGCCACCTTTCTTTTCCTTGTATTTTTGAAATGCCTCCTTGTATTGTTGTTTCTAGGATTCTGGAATGAATCTTTCATCTAAGTTCTTCCACTCTTGGAGCAGTTTCTTCATTATTCTTTCTTCTTCAGTCCCATTTTCCTTTCGCTTGTCTGCCCTTTGCATTAGCTGTTCTTCTATATTCTCCTGGCGCTCTCCCATCTCTACTTCTGCCTCTTTGGTCTGGCTAGTATTTTTACCTGTGGTTTCCTTTATGATTTCCATTGGAACATTTTCATTGTCCCCTTCCTCCTGTTTTCCGCCTTTTGTATCCTCCTCCTCGTCTTGAAGGACCTGGAATTTATTCTGATTCTCAACAGGTATGTTCTTTCCTTTTTGTTGCCCTCTTGGTCCCTCTAGTCTCGGTTTTTGTCTTCTTTGAACTTCCTTAAAACCTCTTTCTCCTGCCTCTGGTCCTTCTGTTTTCCTTCTTTCTTCTTCTATAATTCTTGTTGTCTCTCCTTCTCTGTTTTGCGGGCATTCCCTAAATAGATGTCTGTACTCATGACACCTGCGACATCTGAAGGGTATGTGCTCGTAATCTATTGGTTGTTGCCAAATTTCATCATGGTATTCCACCTCTACAAATGCCGGTAAAGGTTCTGCTATATTCATGTATACACAAATCCTTGCATAGGATGTGAATTTTCCCCTTTTAGTCGATTCTGCTACTTTGACAAAAGCCCCTATCGAGTTTCCAATCCCTTCCAGAATCTCGGGGTCCCAAAATTCTGTTGGTAACCCAAACAATCGAACCCATATGGGTGCTGCCAGTAGTTTTTCTGCATCTGGGTTGTATCTCTCTTCCCAGTGTCTCATAAATAATCCAGCATTGTTCATGAAGTAAGGTCCTTCCTCAAATATTCTCTCCTTGTCTTCGAGGTTTGCAAAAATGACTGTGAAAAAACCCTTCGCTCTGAGTTTCAGGTCTACATGTCCTTTTGGTTTCCATCTTAGTTGAATCCATTTCACTAGATCCTTTTCAAATGGCCAAAATCCTATAAACTTACAGATCAGTGCGTGATCCTTCATATAGCAGCGATAATCCTCCAGTTTATTGTTAGGGATAACGTACCTTGGTCTTTTCTGTGCCCTAGGTAAGCACCTGCTCCCCATTCTTGCTTGCCATCGGCTTCCCAGGACTGGTATGTCTTTGTCATTTTCCGGTTGTGACCCTGTATGCCCTCCTCCACTGGTTTCGCCTGCTACCACGTTTTTGAAGGAGGGGATCTCTCCCCTCCCTTGATTCCCATCCATGGTTCCCTTTAGTCCCGTCTAGTTTCTTTTTCCTCTCCGCCTGTCTTTTGCCTCTGCTTAACTCTTCCCGCGGCTGATTAGGGCCTCCTCTCTCCTTCCAGGCCTTCTTTCCTCACGATCGCAGTGCTGTTGCGCCGACTTACGAAACCCTAACCCTTCTTGCCTCTTCGATCCACTCCGCATCCGCTCCCCGGCTCATATTACTTTTAATTTTAAATCAATCCTCTCAAAAGGTGAATTATTTATTGTTTAGTAATGTTTTCATTGATTTCAAATCCCTAATATTAGGGATGATGCCCCAATTATTGGATGATCAAGGCATGTGATAATAGTTTAAGAAGCCCTAAATATAAAAAAAGGTTTAAGCCCTCAAATGAAAAACTAATAGCCAAAATAAAATCAAGGAAAAGGTGGTAAAATCCAAATCAAATTTAAGAAAAGAACATATCATCATTTAGCCCTCATAAATACCTTTCTAATGGTATATGTCACTCCCTCTAACTCCTCACGATTGAGGAGAAATGATTTTTTGAATATTCACTATACATTCTGCTAGTTGCACAAGCTAGTCTAGTCAATAGACCCTGAATGCACTATCTACCATGCATGAGGTGGAGGAATTTTAGTAATATTCTCAATGAAATTTTGGATCTATTGAAACAAGAAAATAAAATAAATGTTTCTGGAGTTCACATCTCATGTAGTAGAAGTGAGGAGAGGTCAAATCGGGGAGGTTATTTATGGAATGAATTTTCAAATATTTTTTAAGGCTTTTGGCACAACTTTTGAAGTTCGTTTTGGAATCATTGTTGTATAATTTTGGAGCATATATTGAAGTTATTCTTCTAGAAATTTGGAGAATTTCTTAAATTTACTATTGTAGAATCTTGGAGCATAGCTTGAAGTTATTATTTTAGAAGTTTGGAGTATATTTTGAAGTCATTTTTGTAGAATTTCGAAGCAGGCCCTGGTGTCATCCTTGTACAAGTGTTGAATCATATTCAAGTTATATTTTGAGGTGGATCAACATTCTTTTATGTGGCATAGTTTCTAAGATAGATCTAAGCTACTAAAATCATAATCTAAGGTCTATTCTAAGGCATATCTAAAGCAAGTGATTAAATTTATGAATTAGAATCTATTTTGTTGCATTGGAGGTTAGAGTTACAATGGCATACTTATTGGAGGAGATTTGAAGTTGAACATGTTTAAGAAAAGATATAAGTGATTGAATATTATTGTATTTGGGTCATTGCTGCTGGTACGAGAAAACAAGAGGTTTTTTATTTCACCTTTTATTCAAAATCATGGCATGTTGTGCTAGGAAAGGAAGTCATAACTTCCTTCAGGATTTTGTCACCTCCTTCCAGTGGGAGCTGGTAAATATTGGGGTTGTATCCCTTCCAGTAGTAGCTCGTAAATCCATAAGTTGTAGATTCCCTTATAATATAAATATATTGTTCATATATATCTTATGTTCATTTGATGTGATGTTATTGGTTAATTATTTTGATAATAAATTGTTGAAATTTATGAAATATTGGTTCACCCCCCTCTAAGCATTTCCAATACAAAAGACAAGGGATTCTTCTTCCACCTGAGCCCATAATAACCTTGTCTTTCCTTTCCTAGTTCATGAGAGGTGAACCCTTACGCCTCCTTAATCATACCTCAGTAGCTCAAGTGAAGATGATTGTGAAAAATGAGAGCATTTTCTCTTATAAAAAGAGGTATTTTGGAATGACGGGATACATATCTTCAACTTTTGTGGGGCCAACTCTATTCTAGATAAATCATCATGTCTATTGGATGTGATTTTAATGCTAACTTCAAAAAATCATTTCTCCTCTATTGTGAGGATTTAGGAGACGAGCCACCTAGCGTTTGAAAGGTCTCATTGAGGGCTATGTGAGGACATAGTTGTTCTTTTCATTTTCCTTAACTATCACCACTTATTTCTTGATTTTATTGAAGGGCTTCTTCTTGCTGTCATCTTTTCCTTTGAGGGCTTAATCCATTTTGAAACACCTCTTGGGGAAAGTTCTGCTAAATTTTTATCACATACTTTGACATTCCTTTTAATTCTTTGACATCATTCCAATCTCTTTCCCATCATTCATAGGGCTAGGGAATCGATATTAGGGTAGGGGATTTGACATCAATGAAAACTTCACTCAACCACCAGACTATATAAAATGTTGAGATAGTCATTAAAAATGAGGTGACCAACAATACTAAAAATAGAAATCCTACCAGTTAACCTAGTAGGTACTTAAAACTATTGGAAAACTATCTCAAAATCATTCTAGAAAAATAAATTCTGGTCATAATCTTAATGATATCTCAGTTGACCGTCAAACATTTCCAAATTGTTGGATTAATTGACTCTAGATTTTCCTAACCCTAACCCAATAGCCTAAGGGAACATATTGATAACCTAGAGTTCCACCAACTCCACTAGTTATGAGGGGGCATTACAATCCTCCCTTCCCAAAATTGATTTTCCTCAAGCAATCTCAGCTCTAGATATTGAAATATCTATTCTTTTTCTATTAGGTCCTTATAATACTAGTGTATCCCCCTTATTGTTATTGTTGTGCCCATGTAGCCCCCATATTGTTATTGGTGTGCCCCATAGAATCCCACTATTATTATTATTGTGCCCTTACATTATTATTGTTAAGTAGGCTTTGATTATATTGTAACCCCTTAGACTCCTATATATACAAAGGAGGCCTTGTCATTTGTATCCTCCAAGAATTGCTCATTTATGTAATGTAAAGGAGGTTCCCCCCTCAAAGAGGATAATTTTTAATTCATTGATCTATCTTTTCTGTGAGCTGGTTGCATAACATTTGGTATCAGAGTTTTGGATTATAGGGTTTCTCTTCTTCAAATAGATCATCTTGTACTTTTCACTATAACATTTTCTCTACAAGGCTTCAAAATATGAAAGGTTTACCACGTGGAGCCAAAATCTTGGTGAACTTTGTGTAAACATTTCAGAGCTTGGTTCACTATATTTTCGGAGATATGATCTGAGGAATTTCGAGTTTTTGCAAGCTCCAAAATTCAATCTCAAACAGGTGACCTAGGGAAGATCATCAAAACTTTTGTTTCATGCATTGGATTTGAATTCTGTAAAAAGTGGTTGAAAATGCACAAATTGTAGTTTTTTTTTGTATCAATTTCAGTGTCGAAGATTGAAACAGTGACACCAGACATCCCGTACAACTTCGATCTACTGAACTAGTCCATAATCAAGCCATAGTGGGAGATTTGGCATAACTCTATATTGAAGAATTCAATCTCGATCCAAATTGTGGGTTTGAAAGAAGATTGGGAGAGCTACCACATAAATAACTTTGAGAGCTTGGAGATTTGAAATTACAGAGTTACAACCGTTTTAAGGTCGAGCTCCTAAAATAAAGAAAAAAGTGTGTATTCTTTTTTAAATTGCAACTTTTGCTTGTAAAATCAGTTTGAAGTGATTCCAAGCGCATATTGAAGCATAGATATAACTATTGGGTTTTAAATGCCTCTTAAGAAAAAGAATTATACACCCATTAAGCCCTCATAAATCTCTACTATGAAGCATCAAGGGAAAGAATTCCAGCATGATATATCAAAATTACAGGACCAAGTTGATGAGCCTCAGTATTGCAACAAGAATTCTGCAACTCCCAAGGCTACCGACTTTAATTATCAACTCGGGGTTCGTACAAACTTAAGAGGTGTCGGCACTATATGTGCGGCATACAATGTGTCCTTTCTTTTCTATCATGATGTAATGGAGTGCATCTACTGAAGTCAAATCCTAAACTAATTTCAGAAAATGAAATGCTCAAAATGAAACCTTAACCTATTGCAAGAAAGAAAGTACAAGGAAAGAGACGGAAATTCAATGCTAAATCACACCATTTCCTAATTAACTGCCAAGAAACTATGCATTGCAATAATTCTAAATTATCATGAACCAAATGCTACTATCTAAGCATGGAAGTAAGAAGCATCAAACATCACTAATGTGCAAGTAAAGGGACTGAAATAAATCCGTTTTTTTTCTTTTTTGTTTTTTCATGCAAAATCAAGTATGCAAACTAATTTCCTTTGGTGATGTGGCAGGTGAATTAAGGATGTTGGAGCTTGGATGGAAGGGTTAGGAGATGGTTGGATAGTCTGGGAGACCCTTGGGAGGATTTTTGTGACTTCCTAGAGGTTTTCCATCAATTCGGCCTTAAAACAGGCCATTTCAGGAAAACCTATAGGATGTACTAGAAACCTACAGGATGATCATGTAGGAATTACAGTGAACCTACAGGATATAGTCAAGAGAAAACTGTGAGGTGATAGGAGGCCTAGGAAAGGTGTGTAATGGGTGGAATGGAGTGGGAAATTCCTAGGATCACTCAGAATTCAAAACCAAAGTCAAGAGATGAATGGATTCGCTCAAAAATCTTGGAGAAGTTTCCTTGTGAAATGATGAAATTGATGAGGGTTTAATGACCAAGAAAATCAAATCCAAATGGGATGGGACACATTTTTTATTAACTAGGATTTATTAGGTCCTTATTCCAAGTGGAATCACTCAAAAAGACCCCTGTTAACCCATGCAAAAAAATAAAAAAATAAAAACATTACTAGTCGAAAATCTAGAAATTCGAGAACTAGTGAGCTAGTAAATCTAAACATTGCCTAACCAAATCAAGTTCAAATGCAATGGGGTAATTTTTGTTATGAACTAGAATTTTTTTTTGATCTAATGTAAGTGGAATCAATTCGATTGAAACTCGTTAGAATGCTCTAAAAAATAGCACAAATTTATTGTTCTTAGCTAAAAAGGAGGTCCAACAATCTAGATTTGGGAATAAGAAGACAAATCCAAGCAACTCAATGATTTCTATGAACTTCTAAATCTTTTCCAAAGGATGAAATAATGCTTGTGATCCTGCAAAATAACTTACATCAACCATTTAACTCAATCCTACAACAAGAAATCATTAATTCTAAATGCAGAAATAGAAAGAACTAAAAACTAGAGATGCATGTGAATAAGCAATGAAAAGAAGGAAATGAAATGATACAAAAGGGCTCTGAGGTTCCTGGGATGGCCAAGCCCAGGGAAACTCAGAGACCTATGGAGGAAAACATGATTTAGAAGCTGACCATGATACCAATCTTCATTATTTTCATTAATAGAATTACATCCCTGCAAGAAAATACAATGGAGCTGCAAGAATACAAGCTCTCTCCACAATAATATTAATGAAAATCTCTCCCTAGAGGCAAATTAGACTTGTTACTTATAAAAATTGATCAGGAATCATTCCCCATGAATGGAGGAAGCTTTCCCCACCAAAATCCCTTGATTAGTGGATCTAGTCCCCAATACTAGGAATTTGCATTAAATGGCAAGGAACACATTTTTAGATTTTATCTATCATTCCCTAGAGGAAAATTCGACTTTGTACTTATACAAAATGATTAAGAATCATTCCTCATGAATGGAGGAAGCTTCCTGCACTGAAATCCCTTGATTAGTGGACCTGCTCCCTTAATTAGTGGATCTACTCCCTTGATTAGTGGAACACATTCCTAAATTTTCTCAATCATTGGAGTTCCACAATTTGTGTCGTAATTCCATAATATCTTGTTGAATTATTATTTATTACTGATCCTCCAGTAATAGGGAACAAGTCCCTAAATTATCTCCTCCTCCAACTCTTCATAATATGCAAAATATTCTCATAATATTCCACAAAGAATAAATAATATTAGGCACAAATATTCAATTATTCATAAACCTTCATATTGAATATATTAAAGTTAAAAATAAATTATCTAATGCAAAAAGAGAGGTTTAATATGCTGAAGGATGGTCATAGGCCTTAATTTATGTTTTAAATTAGAGACATGGGCCTTAAATTATGTCTAATTTAGAGGCCCATCATAACCCCCTGCTGAAAGTGTTGCTCATCCTCTGAGTAACTTAGTGACCTCATTCTGCCTAGTGGCCTCTCTCTTGTGCATTAAGAATCTTGGCTGTAAGCTCTACAAGGACAAGCCCAAAAACATATTTGTTCAAAGAAAAATCATTGTTTCTTAAGACCATTAGCTTGCTTTCTTTCCCTTATTCAAGATGAGTTCTTGAATATTTTTTTAGTTTGGCAAGGTCTTCCACACCCTTATCAACCTTTTGTTACCTTGTTCCACCATTTGGACACCTCCTGTAGGATTTATGGGTCACTGTAGTTCCTATAGGATCATCTTGTAGAAAACACAGTTACTTTGTAAACTGAAGGAAGGGAGTGGAAAAAAGACAGAAATGGTGGAGGAATGAATGGTAATGAGTGGTAAAATAAAAATCTGAGTGACAGGGGTCTCTTTGTGATCATCCTTTGCTCTTTGACCGTCCTTGCTGACCTGCAAATGGAAATTTCATGAAAATGGAGAGGATGCTCTCTTTGTTTTTTTTTCAAGAATGAAATGGGATAGATGAATGATGAATAGATAGTGAATATGAAGTGGATGGAGGGCTTGGAATGTTGTCGTGACCTTGGCCTTTGCAAAAAATTCTTCTTTTAATTGTTTTCCTCATTCCTTGAAATCATCACCCTTCATAATTTGACTTTTCAACTTTGCATGAGTGAAGGAGTGAGTTGCAATTAACTAGCTGAAGGCGGCTGAGACTACTGACCAATCCTTAGCTTATAAAACCTCATCTCTCATGCATTAACAACAAATTTCTAACTATAATATGCTCAAGAGAAGAGGTCAATAATATTGCATACTTGTACCTACCTGATGGTTGTTGGAGAGACATGCAAGTTGTTGCTGAGTTGATGTTGATGTGCAGGTGTTGGATGGTGATGCTGATGATCCTGATGCTGTTACTAAGCTCTGGAGGAGCTTCTTTGACCTCTGGATCTCCTTTAAAACTTCTCATTGCCAATTATGTAGGTGATGTTCTGTATCTTGTAGGTTTACAGGACAATGACTTTTTTTGTCCATATCTCCTAAATGGTAGACTAGATTGAGCTGAAACTTTTTAAGCATGTTGCCATCATCATTATGCACCTCCCCATAGAAAAATTTTGGTCAATGGATGCAAGATCTCGAGAAAAACTAAAAATAGCTGAAGGTGATGGAGGTCGATTTCTTGGAAACCGTGCATTGGAATTTGCTAAAATTTCTTGGGCATGTTACCATCATCCATATGCATTGCCCCATGAAACAAATTTTTAAATGGATGCACAGATATCGAGAAAATGCAAAAATGGATGAAGGTGATGAAGGCCAATTTCTTGGAAACCGTGCACTATAATTTGCTGAAATTGATTGAGAATCTTACCATCATCCATATGCATCTCCCCCTGAAACAGCTTGGCAAATGGATGCAAGGTTTTCAAGTTATGGCAAAAACAAATTTCTGCTCTATGTATTTTTGTATCATGTAGTAAAACAGAGCATCCTGTAGTTTTTTAAGGCAGCAAGGGAAATGAGTGGTAGAAGCTTGAGAATGATTGGTGGATGGTGAAAATAGATGAGGGTGATGGATTGGCATGACCTTGGCTTTGTTAGAGCATTTGAGCCAAGTAGGAGAAAGTCAAAATTTGACTTCTTTTGACTAGACTTGACCAATTTTCCTTTTGGTACTAACTTGTTCTTATTGCTTGCAGATGTTGGAGAGTACATGCATGCATGGAGCAAGGATTTTTTTTTTTTTTTTCTCTTTTTGTTTTTTTTCCTTGTAGGCCTACTAGCCGCTTCAATGAGGTTTTCAACTAGTAGGTTTGCCTAGGCGCCTCAAAGGAGGTTTTCGCTTAGGATCTTCCTTTTTTTTTCTTTTTTCCCAATCCATTGACCGCCTCATGGAGGTTTTCAATCAATGAACCAATCTGAGGTGCCTCCAAGGAGGTTTTTACCTTAGAATTTTTTTTATTTTTATTTTTTTATCTTATTTTTCATTTTTTTTTACTCTACCTT
>APFE031295789.1:0-14191 GCA_000404065.3 Pinus taeda
TCTATTACAACCTTTATCCATTCCAAGCCAACGTTGGGAGAAGGTTTCAATGGATTTTATCATAGGTTTACCCAAGTCTGAAGGAAAGAGTGTCATCATGGTGGTAGTTGAAAGACTTACCAAGTATGCAGACTTATGCATATTATCTCATCCATTTAAAGCCAATACAGTTTCTACTACATTTATGGAAACAATTCAAAAGCTACATGGAAACCCAAAGATTATTGTAAGCAACAGAGATCCCATTTTCACTGGAAATTTTTCGACAAAATTATTTTCTTGTCTTGGTACTGAGTTAGCTCATAGCGCATGTTATTATCCTCAATTTGATGGACAAACTAAGATAGTAAAAAAATGTTTGGAAGGATATCTTCGTTGCTTTGTATCTTATAAACATACACAATGGGTCAAATGGTTACCTCTGGTTGAATGGTGGTATAACACTTCCTTCCATATTGTAGCAAAAATGACCCCATGTATGGCACTTAATGGATATCCTCCATTGTCCATCACATCATATTTAAGAGAAAATTGTAAGGTTCAAGCAGTGGAAGATCACATCGAGTGTCATGGATCAAGCCCAATAAATTCCTATAGGATACACCTTTTGTAGCTTTGTGAATCCCATGTTCATGTCATTATTGATGGATTTCCATACTATCTAGTATCTACAGATCATGTCCAGTTTTCTTGTAGTGTCATTTAACTCTCTGTGGTTGTAGTCAATCTATAGAGATATGATATATCTGATTGCTATAGGAATTTACAGGGTAACTTCCTTAGATAGAACACCAAAGGACACTGCTCAAAAACACATCATATATCAATACACCATTATTCTTGACTTGGTTAAAACCCTCAAAGAGGGAAACAGTCCACGTCTTGAGCCAATGCAGCCACTTCAGGAAATTTATTAATGTAAAAGAAAGAAAATTTACATAAGCTTCTCTCATGAATGGTCACCTAGAAAATGACCCTCCTTGCTCTTTAAATAGAGATCATGGATCAATTCGGTGTTAAGCCACACATCAAGTGTCGGTAATATCGAGGAGAGAATGAACCATCGAATCACTTCATGTCTAGATCATATCGTGACTGTCAGATTGTAAGTTACAAAAATTACATACTAAATAAACACACTTTACCTAACTATACACTATACCAAGTTGTACTTAATTATTTCCTATGTGTCGGAATATCCTAACATCCTCCCTTAAGAACTTCTTGGGATAGGATTGAAGGATGTACAAATATGACATAATAGGATATGGAAGGATGCATTAGAGCATATCCCCCCTCAGTGACAACTTCCTGAACTCCAACAATAAATCAAATTTTAGTAAAATTCGCCTCAATGAGAGCCTTTGTAAAGATGTCTCCAATTTGATCATCAGTTGAACAATATTGCACTTCAATAACACATGGTCATGAATGAGTTTTCAGATGAAGTGCATGTCTAGTTCGATGTGTTTACTGTGCTGATGTTGGACTAGATATTTTCATAGTTGAATGGCACTTTTATTATAACACCAAAGTGTAATTGGATTTTGCTGTTGAAAACCAAACTCTAACAGGATTTGACGAAGCGATAGGGCTTCCTTACTAGCTTCAATGATGCCACGATACTTTGCTTCTTCCGAAGAAAGACAAATGGCACTTTTTTTCTTTCAAACCCATGTAATAGGTCCAGAAATAAGAGTGAAGACATAACCTGTAGTAGACTTTCGATCATCAAGGTCACCAACCCAACCAGAATCACTGAAACCAACCAATAGAGGAGATGCTTCTACATTGTAATGAATCCCAAACTGAACTATACCTTGAACATAATGAAGTATTCTTTTAGCTAATTTCTAATGACTTTCATGTGGGTTTTGCATAAACCAAGGAATAAGGTCAACAACAAAGGAAAGGTCAGGATGGGTATGGGTCAGTTACAAATGTTTTCCAACAAGATGATGGTATAAGATAGCATCAACTTCGGGGGAAGTACAAGTGAATGAAAGTTTGGCTCCAGACTAAAAGGGAGAAGGGGTTGGCTTACAATCTTCCATGTGAAAGTGATGTAGAAGATCACAAGCATACTTAGAATGGGAAAGGAAAATACCTTCTTTGGATTGCAAGAGTTGAAGACCAAGAAAATAATGCAAGTGTCCTAAGTCTGTTGTTTTGAAACTACTTTTTAAGGTTGGACTTCACATGGTTTATAAGGTTGGTATCACTACTAGTAAGCATAAGATCATCAACATAAATAACAATAATGATAAGAGACTTACCCACTTTCTTACTATAGACAATATTGTCAGAATGACACCTAGAAAAGATAATATCTAAAAGAAAGCTATCCATTTTGGAATACCAAGCCCAAGGGGATTTCTTGAGACCATAAAGGGATTTCTTAAGCCGACTTACAAGGCTAGAGTCTATTTTTATAAATCTAGGAGGTTGTTCCATATAGATGTCTTCACACAAGTCCCCATGCAAGAAGGCAAATTTAATATCCATCTGATGGACTTCCAATTTGAAAGAGGCGGCAAGGGAAAGAACAAGGCAGATAGAGATCATTTTGGAAACAAGAGAGAAGGTTTTAGTATATTCAATGACTTCAACTTGTGAAAAAACCTTAGCTACAAGATGAACTTTATGTTTATCAACTTTTCCATCTGGTCCAAACTTGGTTCTGTACGCCCATTTTCATCTAATAAGTTTTCGTCCCTTTGGAAGAGGAACAAGATCCCATGTATCATTTGCCAATAATGAATGATATTTTTCTTTCATATTTTTGTCCCAATATCAATGGCCTGAAGCTTCTACAAAGGTGTCGGGATCATAATTCATTGAATCTTGATCTAGTAAAGAAGAGGCTTTATTGAACTGAGAACATGTACAACAATGATCTGTAGGATCACCTGCAAGAGCATCTCCTACATCTCGAGTAGTGCGAACCCATTTTGGAAGTTGAGGAGCTGAAGGAGGATCCCGAGAAGGTCGGGGAGGATTGTCATCCTCGCTGTCAATATCTGAAGAAGGAATATTTTTCAGAGGTAGAAGGGATAGAGAGATGTGGCACATCCACTGAACTAGGCTCTTAGGCAGATATATTTTCAACAAAATTTACATCTCTTCTAATGTTAACATTTTTGGATTTAGGTTGAAGAAGTCTATATCCTTTGACATATTTAGAATATCCAACAAAAATACATTTTTCACTCTTAGGTTCTAAGGCCTTATGTTTCTCATTTGGAATATGGGCCCATGCTTCACTTCCAAAAACATGGAAGTGACTCACATCTGGTTTAATTCAGCTCCATTCTTCTTCTTGAGTGATATTGTTTAAAACCTTAGTAGGAGTGTGATTTACTATGTAATTTTCACAGTTAATTACTTGTGCTGAAAAATTAAGACTAAGTCCTTTAGATTGAAGCATACAATTAGCCATTTTCTTTAAGTTGTGATTCTTCCTTTCAGCTACACCTATTTATTGTGGAGTATATGGAACAATATGTTGCAACTGAATTCCATGCTCAGTGTAAAATTTAATGAATTTGTTGTTAACATATCCTCCGCCATTATCAGATCTTAGCTTAAGAATTTGATTTCCATATTGTTTCTCAAAAAAGGCCTTAAAGGCCAAGAACATGTTAAAGACTTCACTCTTGAGTTTTAAGAAGTATATGCAAGGGCATATGGAGAAATCATCAATGGAATTTAGGAAATACTTGTAGCCAGAGAATGAAACAACTAGAAGTGGACCACATAAATCACTCTGCACAAGCTATAAAGGGACTGAGGCATGCCAAGAGGCACATTTTTCAAAAGTATCCCGATGATTTTTTTTTAGTACACATCTGGAACAAACATCATTTCTGCAAGATACCATAGGAATACCTATCACCATATTTTCTTTACATAGATTTTGAAGGGAACGATAGTTAAAGTGACCAAGTCTCTCATGTCAAACTTTTCTCACTTCATCATTATGAGCAACAAATACCGAGGGAAGAGTTGATAACCCAAATTTGTTAAAATTATACAACCTTGAAGAATCATCAACAATGTGAGTATCTAAAATATGTCTAGGATCTCTTAGGTCCTTAGTTACAACATCATGAGGTGAAAATTCAATAGCTTTACCTTCACCTTAATGAGTTATCTAATACATAGATACAAGGTTTTAGGATAAGGTAGGAACACATAATACATCATTAAATTGACCATTGTCTAGATGAATAGTTCTAATCCCTACAACACTAAGAGATATATTATCACCAACATATATATTTTTGGTGTTATAATCATTTAAATACAAAAAGATCATCGATGTTTTTGGCCATGTGATAAGAAGCTCCAAAATCAATGAGTCACTCATGGGAATGAGAAGAAGAAGATACATTTAGTGCATAACCAGATCGATATGCTTGACAACCGCATGAAGAAAGTGTTATTCCTAAAGATGAAGTTGAAGTTGAAGAGTGCTCCAAATGGATATTATGATTCTTCATTGCTTCTTCCAAGGTTTCCATCTTCTTAAATCATTTCGATTCTAAGTGGTCATCATGATTAAAAAAGTTCCAATGTCTATCAGTCTTCTTCCCTTTATTTTTAGTTGCCTTATCATTTTGTTGAGTTGATTTTTCATTTTGAGATTGAAATGGCTTAGGACCATTGTTTGGTTTAATCCCATTTCTTTTAGTATGTTGCTTCTTAGGATTCTTTGCACTTGGTTGTTGTTGGGCTGCTAAGACTTTCTTAGACGAGTTTCTAGTATTAAGAAGACCAATATGTAAGAGATTTTCTTGTTCTCTTATTAAAGAATCACAAAAGACATCAAAATAGGGGGACTTGTACGCTTGTCCTTGAGAAATAAAGGCTTCTATAGTAGAATGGAAGGTGGAAACAAACATAGAGTAGGTTGGTCCTAACTTAGTAAGAATGGAATAGATAAGGCTACCATCTTCTTTCTTAGTCTTAACACCTTCCAAGAGAAGTCTAAGGGTCTTGAATTTGGACAAAAAATATTCAATGGAAAAAAAATAATTGAACATAAGCAACTAATTTTCGAGTTTATGGGCTCTAATTTCATTTTTAATTCCAAAAACATTATTGAGTTGTTTCTTTGCTTCAACGGGGGTATCAATTTCTGCAATATGGAATGTAAGGTCTGGAAAAATAGACATTTCTATCAACCCACATGCTTGATCTTTCTTATTTTCCAATTTGGCTTGGTTATCTTCATCTTTAGGTTTAGATTGTTGTCCTGAAGCTATTCTATAAACACCTTTACTTCTAAGTAAATCCACAATGTAGATAAGATGGCTAGGTATTCTGAAACCCTCAGTGCCTTCGATACAAGGTTCTCAATCGAAGGGGCAGAGATCGAAGGGAAGGCCTGCACAAGCCTGCAATTTAGAATAATCGATCTATGGACCTGGATTTCCTCTGCAACTGATCGGTTCTTGGTGACAGAGCATTCCCTTTCCAGCTCTCGGATCCGCGCCGCCGCTGCCCTCAAAGATCAGCACTGCATTGGAACGGCGTCGGGCCTGGCCGATGGTCTCGCTGTTTTCGACCTTTCTTTTTGGGTTTGGCCCGGATACACCATCGGGAAGAGGTATAATGTTTCAAAACAGAGCCAACAGAGTCTGGAAATAACCGTTCCTTTCTCGACACAGGAGACTACTCTCAGGAGGGATCTGGGAAATACTTTTCCCTGCATCCGATGTGTTGCCGCCAAACTGCCGGATCTGATCTAGTTATGGGTCACTATGTTTTCCCCTTCGTGGATAATGCCCAGATCAGGAAGTATTGCCTACGCGGATGGGAAAAAGATCCTGCAGTCTGCTCCGCGAACCTCTTTCGGAAAGCTGTGGGCACGATCTACCACTCTCTGGCAGGTCAGCTCGCCGCCCTTTCATTTTTTTTACCCACTGAAGCCGCTCGTATGCAAGGATTGGGGTCTGTATGTAGTAGATTTGCCCCATCGCACAAGCACATGGTCCTTTCTCTACAGTCACAAGCCGGATCTCGCTACTACAGGCAGAGCAGAAACCCAGACTGATGGCAAGCATAAGGTAACCAAAACTTTCTTTCAGATTTTCATTAAAACACCAGGGTCGAAATCCTTTTTAGTTTGGGTACATGTAGAAAGTACTGTGATGCAGCTGAAGCAGAAACTCTGCGTTTTGACTGGATACCCTAGACAGATCCAACACCTAGTAAATGGCAGATGGTCTCTTCAAGACAACAGAACCATGGGAAGCTATGGGATTAGCCCAGGAGAAACCATTTTTTTTAATCTCAGACTGAGGAGAGGAGCCCCTCCACAGGGTCAGACAAGCAGCTCAGGAGGGGAGAAAGGGAAAAAGACTGCATCTCAGCAACAACCCAAAGGAGGGATCTCATACAAAAACATCCTCCAGGGCAATAAAGTTTCAGGATCTTCCCCAGATCAAGGCAGATATATCCCTAGGCCATATATCATAGATCAGTTAGGGCAAACCCCAGCCCTAAACTTAGACTCTACAGGGTTGGATGGTTTTGTAAATTCCTATGAAACGCAGGCCCTAATCTGTCGTTTTAACAGTTTCTGGCCGAAACCAATGGATCTATTCCATTGGATCTTCACCACTTGGACCATGGAATGTGACATACATTTATGCTCCAAGGGATTCTTCATAGTTAGATTTGCATCCTCGAAAGACAGAGAAACAATCATAAGCAAAGGGCCTTGGTTCTGGGGAACAGTGGGGCTATTCATGACCCCATGGTTTCCAGATTTCGATCCAAACACCATGACTGTATCCAAAGTGCCGGTTTGGGTCTGGTTATTCAACCTTCCCCTCCATTTCTGGAGTGAACAAGTCTTGGATGGAATTGGGAACAGCATAAGGAAATATATCAAAACAGATCTGGAGAGAATTGATGAAAGGTTATACACCTTTGCCCATATTTGTGTTGAAGTAGATCTCAGCAAAGGGCTACCAGACAACATAAGACTGATCTACAAACAACAAAGCTGGATGCAAGCACTAGACTATGAAAACACTGCTTTCAGATGCAGGCTCTGCAGGCAGACAGGACACTTACAAAGCAGATGCCCAGAAGAAAAAAAAATTAAAAACAAGAAGAAGCAGAAAGGGAAGCAGAGGAAAGGATGGCAATTTCCTCCCCCTGATTCAGATGATGAAGAATCAGAAGCAGAAGAGGGGGACATTTTAGCAGAGAATGCAGAGGTATCCAAAGAACAGGAGACAAAGGAAGAAGCTACATCAGTAAACAAGGATACAAAGAACCACCAAAATTAGGTAGAGAAGATAAACGAGAAACAAAATATGGGAGGGAACAAACAGCATCACCACTCAGATACTTCAGACTCAGACAAGGAAACAGGCTCACGAAATGCAGAAACACAGATAGTTATTGCTTCGATCAAGCCAGCACAAGGAGAGTGGCGAAAAGTTGAAAAGAAAAAGGGGAGAAAAACTTAAAGCGTGAACTTTTCATTTCCGGAATTTAGTTTTTTCCTTTTTTCTCTTTCTCTCTTCCTCTCTTCTCTCTTTTCTATCATTTCTTCATGCACGTTAGCTTTATAACGTTGCGCGGGGTGCTACTGCACTCGTGCCCTTATGGGCATCTTATGGAATGCTTTATTGCATCTGCTAGTGTAACTTTTCATTAATTCTTTTAATAAAAGGTTACCGTTTTTTCCTTGGAAAAAAAAAATCCACAATGTTAGGAAATCCAATTGGAAGTAGTTGTGTTGTGAAGAAATAACTAGTGATGGCAATTCCCATTTAAAGAAATAAAGTTTTGTAGATGTTACTAAAGTGTTCAATGGAAAGATCTCGAAAATTTAGGATGATTAAAAGAACGGCTCTAAAAATGGCTTCTGGATGAAAGAAGTTATGACTTTTTAAAGAGCAATTTGCTTGAAGATGCCGACGAATCACCGTGAATGTTTCGGAAGTGAATGATAATGTTCAATTAAAAAGAAAATCCCCCTTTCCAAACTTATCTAATTAGTTAACTTAAAAATATATTATTTTATGGTGAACCCACTTTTATAAATAAAGTGAAATCACTTTCAAGGTATTTATGAATCTATTCCATAAACTATAACTTAAATAAAAAATAAAATAAGATTTTAGAAGTTATACAGTGAACTCACTTTTTTTATCATGGGTGAGAACACTTTACATAAAGTAACTTTAACAACATAAGTTTAACTTGTTTTTTGAAAAAGTAACTCAACAAAAAGAAAGACTTGAACCAGACCTTATTCTCATAGAAAAAAATAAGTAACTTTGGACCAAGTGAGCTAGTTTTAAAAGGTGTAATTTTTGAAAGAAGGAACAGACTTTTTTTTGGCTCACTGGAGCTTTGGAGTGCGTGCTTACTTGAAAAACCCATTTTTTCCTACAAAACAAGAAAACAACCACACAAACAAAAATGAACATGCAAAAAAAAATCCAAACCCTCCAGCTTAAAGTTAGATTTAGATAGAAACTATATATTTCCTCAATGTTTCTGGTTTTCCGAGTTCACACTAAGGCATAGCGAAAATGAGCATATGCATGAGAAAAATCTTTTCTTTCTATTTCTGATTTTCCCTGATCGCACAGAGTCGCGGGGCAAAGAGCATACGCAGAAATGAAAGGTAGAGATCCGGTAATAAAAAAATTATAGAGGACTATAAACCAAAATAAACAAAGAGATAAATAACTATAACTACAAATAAAGATAGTATACCTCCAAATCTGAAAAATGACGTAGCTAGGGTTACTAGAAACCTTTTTGCATGTAAACGAAATGGGTTCCTCACCGAAAAAGATGTTACTAACACAATAGATCAGTCCTCTCAGCCTGAAAGCAGTTAGAAATAGTAGATCTATGAAATGACAGTCAAATGTAGTTATACCGGCTTCGGATTTTCGATCACCAACGGATGCAGCCCTCGAATAAATCTGATACCATGTAGGAATTTACAGGGTAATTTCCTTAGATAGAACACCAAAGGACACCTCTCACAAATAGATCAAAGATCTGTACACCAGTATTCTTGACATGACTAAAACCCTCAAAGAGGGAAACAGTCCACGGCCTGAGCCAACATGACCACTTCAGGAAATTTATTAATGTAAAAGAAAGAAAATTTACATAAGTTACTCTCATGAATGAACACCTAACAAATGACCCTCCATGCTCTTTAAATAGAGATCATGGACCAACCAGGGGTTAAGCCACAGATCAAGTGTCGGTAATATGAAGGAGAGAATAAACCATCAAATAACTTCATGTCTAGAACATATTATGATGTCAGATTGTAAGTTACAAAAAGTACATACTAAAGAAACGCACTTTACCTAATTATACACTAGATCAAGTTGTACTTAATTATTTCCTATGTTTTGGAATATCCTAACAATTGCAATTATTTCAGCTAATGAGACTTTACCATCTAGCACCCCATCATCCTTAGTAACCTTCACCAAACCCTCCCTGGTAGCTTCCACTATATCATCCTTGGACACAAAAATTCAATGGGGATCAAATCATGGGAAGGTATGTAGTATAAGTGAGCATTTTTCTTGAAATATGGGTACCTCTTAATCAAGTATTTAACATTATCTCACATCACAAGCCAGTAATATCCCATGTGCAACCATATTTATGAGGGTAGCATGCAATCCAAAGTGATCCCCACTATCTCTACTATGGGCTTGTTGAAGGATAGTATTTATATCTAGGTAGTCAATGCAACATTGTAAGATTCCATCAAAAACTTTCTTGCATAGGGCACCATTCTCCATAATAGGGAATTGGCCCTACTACCATAAACAAAGTAGCCAAGCCCTTAACAAAGTATGGAAACAAAGCTCATTGACGAATGTTGGAGAATAGCCTTAAGAGAAGGATGAACTCAACATAACTCATAATTGGTTTTGAAACTAATTATTTTGATTGTAGTATGCATTAATCAAAAGGCGAGTCATTCAATATAATGAAATTAGGTGGCTTAAGAGTTGTCAGAATATCTATATATTTCTAGTTTCTTTTTTTCCTTTAGCTTCATGTAATTTGATTTGAATTCCTTCTACTATTTGATAAGGAAACCCCCCTTTAATCCTTCAATCCTATCTCCTCTTAAAGGTCTACAAAAAGATGGTGGCTCTCGCCTTTTTGAAAATGTTCAGTATTTCCACATAATATCCTCAGGAAAAAGGACATCACTGGCCATCACTAGTCAATAGTAGTAACTTTCTTCTAAACTTGGTTACTAAGTACATTGTGTTTCTTCTTCTCTAGGAAGAAAGGCTTTGATAGTCATTTTACTAGAGTACATGATAACTCATTTCTTTGATTTCTTTCTGATGTATTATAAGGAGAGACCCCCTTTAATAATTTAATCGTATATGTTCTTAAAGGTCTCTAAAAAGAGACAATGACGCTTTCCTTTTTCGGAAGTGTTTAGTATTCCAACATAATATCCCCATAACAAAGGACATAACTAGGAATCACTAGTCATTAGTGGCTTTGTTCTGGAATATGTCAGTGCGTAAAAAAAATTCCCCTACTTAGAAAGGAAAGGATATGATATCCATTTTGCATGAGTACAATATGAATCTATTTCTATCACATTTAAGACCTTTATCACCTTATGGAAACCAAACTAATTTCTCTTTAAAAAGTCTACTAAGAGGAACTCTCCTTATATTCCTAGCTCCTTTGTCCACTTATCTAGAAACAACTGCAAACTTCAATGTAGCGAAATCAATTCAACAAAGTTATTTGATTATGTTCCAAGGGATATCCAAAAGGTCTAAGTTTACTATTACATATATTTTTGAGTATTCTCGATTAGTTTATTTTTGTATCCTTGATGATGCATTCCCATAAATGATACTTGCAACGTTTGTAAAAACCTATCCTGCGAATTTTACTTCCTCATTGATTTTAAGATCCACATTCATATTTGGCAAAGAATATGAAAATAATATGTTCATAAGAATAAAAAATTGAAAACTAGCTCACACAACAAATGGCCATACTCAGAAAATTAGAACTCTTAAAAATGTCATGCATGGCTATTGGATTTCTCATTATTCCAGTGCCTTGAAATTACAAACTACATCTTGTGTGACATTTTATAATGTGAACTACCTTTAGCATCTATATAGTAAAATGTGCAACTAAGAAACAAAAAATGTCTCGTAGTTTACCAATGTTTCAGCTTAAATTTGGAGCAAACACAATTTCTACGATATCATTTTGGGCTACAATATTTAGACATATGAAGCAACCATTTATCACTAAAAATAATGCCTTCATCCACTTAAGAAGAAACTTTAGGAAGGGAAAATAAAGAAAATTAAAAAAGAGAAAATAATGAACTTAGAATAACATTGATGTTGATACTAAGTGAAATAACTTGTCTTATAGATGGAATGCACTTTGTTGTTGCTGGAATATTTTAGACATTGTATCAATTGACTCTTTTGTGTAGCCACTTAGCATCCTCAATAGTCCCTTTAGTCTCAAGTTCCAGTATGGGGAGACTTCAACAAAAACATAACCATCTTCTCCTCCAATTGCATCATAAATGGGCTCAAATAGTTCACATGCATCTTGGATATATTTTATTACAAGCTCCCAATAAGTGTTCTCAACTCCTTTTCCTTCGTTAATAAGTTGCTTGCGAAATAACATAGATAGTGATTTTCCAAGAGATGCATGATACAAATATTTGAACAACTTTCAAGGTGAAACTTTTCATTTAGGAAAAGGGCACTTGGATTGATGTTACTTGGTAACAACTTACCATTTAAACGTAAGATAAGGGATTAAGAAATTAGATTTTTGGTGAACCCTAGCAATGGGATTGTTGGTGAGCCTAGTCAAATATGACATTTCGAGAGTTTCTATGAATGGAAACTGCCTGTTGAGGTCTAGTGGAGAATACCCTGGGTAAGATTGGATAGATTGAGTAATAGGTATCTATGTTTCGGGATAGGGAGGATTTTGATAACTAGAGTACACATAACCTTGTTTCCCAGCTCCACGATAACCTTGCAAAGGTTGAAACGGTTGGGTTTGGATTTGTTGACCTTAAGGAAATTGAGGTCTACCTTGATAAGGTTGATATTGTTTGCTTGTGGGATTTTGAATCATCCCAACATAAGGTTGGTTAGGTTGTGCTTATGTCATAACATATACATTATGACCCACTTGCATTTGAGGAATGGTCTTGCCAAGAAGTTGTTATTGTAAGTTACCTTGAAAAGGTTGGGTATATAGGGCTTGCGAAGCACCAGATACCAGTGGAATAGGTTGAGTTAAATATGTAGCCTATAAAGGTTGGCTTACATTCACTTGAGCTTGAACAAGTTCATATATAGGTTTTTGAACAACAATCTTAGATGTAGGTGGAACGGGTTGAGAAATTAAAGATGAAGCCACAACTGAATTAGGTTGTACGGGTGCAGTAGGTTGCCAAACATTAACATCCATTTTTGAATATGGAGGACTCATATGAGGCTGATAATGAACTTGAGGGGATGGAAATATCTTTGCAATAGGTTCCCCCCTTGCCGAAAGAGGAGGGTTATATGGAGGAAACTCCCCCCTAAGAGGAGGTTCCCAATAGGAGGTGGATTGGGCTATTATAAGTGTCCATACCCACTAACATAAGGAATAGTCTATTGTTGAACCATAGGAGTAGGTGGAGGAGGAGGAGAAGACTATGTAGCACTCATCAAAGAAGTGCCAGATGGAATTCTAGATGTGGATGACATGGGAGAGGTCCATGGACTATGTGTTGAACCATAAAAGGTGTCAAACAAAGATTGGTAACCAAGTGGGATGGGTGAACCACCATACAAATGTGTCTATGGTGATGTTACAAACATGGATGAAGTTGCAACATGGGTTATATCAGTCATGGTAGTAGATATAGGCTGAGAAACCATTGTAGATTCAGTCATGGTTAATTGTCCCAAAGAGTGTTTCCAAGGGAAATTCAAAGGCGAGTTGAAAGGAAAAGAACCAGAGAAAGGACCTTGTGGTGGAGTATGAGAAGAATGAAAATGATGGGCCTGATAAAAATGAGACCCTACTCGAATAGGAGAGGAGAGTTGAGTATCTTCCGTGGAATCTCTTCGATACTCAGAAGGATAGGTGGAAGTGGTTCATCGTCAGGTGTGAGATATATAGGGTGTGGTTGGGTCTGAGACAGAGGAAGAGAAGAGGAAGGTCCTGAAGTAATAATTGTAGATAACTGAGGTGCCTCATGTTGTATAACCTTAATTTGCATTGTCTTTGATTCAGTATAATCAGGTTCAATAGCATCAAGTAATGATGTTTCAAGTACTTCTGTTTCGACTTTGTCAGACTCACCATCCAATGTGGAATTAATCTCAGGTTCAGTACTCACAGGAAAAGTTGATTCTGGTGGATCTATTTCAAGTGGAGAACCAGAAGTAGTAGCTCCTGAAACACTATATTTGGTATTTTACATCTTTTTGTGCTTCAGATGATGGCCAGGAGTCACCTCGGGTGGAATAGGAGGCTTATTCTTCATTCTATGTGAACGACAAAGTGTAGCGTGTTGTTCTTCCACGTTGGTTTAATAAATTTTAACAATGAACACAAAAATAAATCAAAGAGGGTAATATAGGCATAAATGTTTGCCAAGCAACTGTGAACTAGAATATACAACCTTGGAGAAGTAAGGATTTATGTACAGGCAGTAAATCTCCCCGAATGTTGTGTTCAGTGTATCATAGTATACAAGGTGGTCGACTCGGTTACCAATGGTGAGGATATAAACCTACGGTGGACTTCCAAAATATACTCGATGATACATGGAAGTGCAGTCAGTGTTAGTGTTGTCTAATGTGTAATAATACGATGAGTTATTTCCCATATACTTTTCATTCATGGAGCGCCAGACAATATACCTGGAGGTTGTGGATAACGGTCTAATAAACTTGTACGTGGAACAAGATATCACCCCTCGAATGCAAAGCTGGAAAAAAATGATATCTCTTATGTTTATAGACGTTGGAACAACTCTCTAGCCTAAACCTCTAGATGTTTGCTTTAATGTTTCAAATGCTTCTTAAGATTGATTCAATAAATGTTAAACTGTATCTTGAATTAAGTTTCATTTTTCAAGGCTCGCCGCAAATTTCAC
>APFE031295789.1:15377-26156 GCA_000404065.3 Pinus taeda
GACTGGTCTAGAACAACAGAAAGCAAAGAATATAAAGTTTCCCTTATAGAAATTGAAGGATTGGAAGAGGCTTACTTGGAATCCATCACAAACTATTCTCTCCTATTGGCTTATAAGCTCCCATGGTAGCTCCGATTTCTATAATTAGAACCGGCACATATAATAAACACAAGCTAAAGATCTATGACATCTGTGTAGCATTATCCAGTTACTCTATTCAATGGATCAATAATGCATTGAAATATATGAATGTAAACATAACGTAACACATATAGGAAAACAATGTACCCTTTTTATTAATATGAATAGAAGAGAGTTTATAACCAAGAATAGTAGTTGATCTTGTAGAGATCTCCCCAAGTTGACTTGTCCTTTTCCTATTGCATGAAAATAATGTCTCTCTTAGATTCAAGGCAGTAACATGATGGTAAGATCAGTCTCCAAAATGAAACCTTGATGTTGTAGATGGCAACAAATTTTTAGGAATTCTTATGCATTTACCAATCTATGCTAGTTTAGGAATTCTTATGCATTTACCAATCTATGCTTGAGATACACTTAAGATGGGAGGATGAGCTCAAGGGATAAGATATAAAGTCTCCAAGGTAGGATCAGATAATATTCGAATTTTTTTATCTAAGGTAAATGGTTAAAACAACTCCTAGAACCTTTTGGAAGAGGAAGCTCTAGGATTCTTTTTTATTATTCTAAATTTCTAGAATTAGTGCACCCTTGGCAAGGGACAACTGACTGCTTATTAGCATTGGTGAAGAACCGAGAAACATGTTGCTAATTAGTGTTGGTGCAAAAATGAGAAACCTACTACTGAATGTAGGTCCCTAAAGGGGCAGGGTGTGTTGGGCCTTAAAGAACTGAAATGAAGTAGCCAAACCCAAAAAATAAGGGATTTGGAAGAGTCATGATTAGGGATTTGTGTAGGGATGATGAAAAGGTGTTCACAGATGGTGATTGATTCGGTTTGTAGGCCTATTGACCAAATATGAAAAATGGCATATCACAAACATCTTCATTGCATGAAATATGGCTTTCAACTCAATATCATGAGTCACATAGTTTCACTCATTCTCATTCAACTTCCTTGAATCATAGCACACCACTTGTCCTTAGTACATCAGGACTCCACCAATTCCTTCCTTGTAGGCATATGTACATGCTACAAACTCTTTATTAATATCCATAATCTTTAAGACCAGAACATTTGTAAGAAAAGACTTCAGCTCCTCGAAACTAGCTTCACACTCCTCAGTTCATTCAGACTTCCTTCATTTTCTCTACAAAGTTGTAATAGGATAACCAATCCATGAGAGGTTCCTGATGGACCTCCTATAATAAACCGCTAGTTCCATGAATTATCTGAACACATCCACATTCCTAGGAGCTGGCCACTCCATGATAACCTTAATCATTTTTGGGTGCACTGATATACCTTCCTTGGAAACAACATGCCCCAAGTAGATAACTTCAGATTGAAAGAACTGCACTTGCTAATCTTGGAATACAACTGATGCTCTCTCACCAATCTTAACATTGTTTCCATGTTCTCTGTATGCTCTTCCTCATTCTTAGAATATATCAATATGTCATCAATGAATACTATCACAAACTTATCCAAATAAGGACACAACACAATGTTAATAAAACACATGAAAGTAGCTTGAGTATTAGTAAGACCAAAAGTAAACTCATAATGTCCATACCTAGTATGGAATGTGGTCTTGTAAATATATTATCCTTTTTCACAAAGGATGATACACTGATCTCAAGTCAACCTTTGAAAACATTGTTTTTCCCTTCAACTGATCAAACAAATTGCCAATCTGTGGCAAAAGATACTTGTTCTTGATAGTCACCTTGATTAATTTCTATAATCAATGTACAATCTAAGAGTATCATTCTTCTTATTTAAAAACAACACTGGTGCACCCCATGTCGACACACATGGCCTAATGTATCACTTATCAAAAATTTCCTTAAGCTACAACTTCAATTCCACCAAATCTCCAGTATTCATCTTGTAAGGTGTCGTTGATGTTGGCACTACTCCTAGTACCAACTCAATAGAAAATTCCACTTCCCTATGAGGCGGTAAATCTGAAATATTTGCTGGAAATACATCCTAAAACCACTACAAAATAGGATACATCTTCAAAACTTGATCATCCTCAACATCCTCCATTTTTCACTGGAAATATGAACTGCAAATAATACACATCCCTTCTGGCTACTATGCTTTTCCTGCATGGTTCTAACAATTCTCAATGATGTAGGCTTCTTCTTTCCCTGTGAGATTCTCCTCTCTCCATCATCATCCAGACACTCAATAGCATTATCATAGAAATCTACCTTATCCATGTGAATGTACCACCAATCCATCCCCAAAATCATATTATATGATCCTAAAGGAAGAACATTTAGATATGCTGAAGTAGACATACCATTCATCTCAAATGCACAAGATCTCACCCAATGATAAATTGTTTTCTTTGTCATTGTAGCAAACTACACCAATCAAGATTTTTCTTGCACTTCTTTATTCAAGCAACACTTATCCACCAGACCAGGACTAATATAACTATAGTTATATCCAAATTTAATAAAAATGGAAATAACGATCACAAAGCTTAACTTGATGCCTAATGATTAACTTTCCTACTATCCATTGCTGCATAAATCCAGGGAATACCTATCCCGAAATATCCAGCTATTTGTGCCTCTTGATCATTGTAAATCTAAGGTATGCCACCTGGATATGGTGGACAATGTCTCCTACAATGCTCTCCACTGCAAGTCCAACACTGCAACAACTTCCTGCTATCACCTTTGTTCTTATCCTTAGGCTAAAACCCATGTCCTTTATCAACTGCATCAAAATTCTTGTACAATGATGCATTCTCCTAGTTGTCTTCATCCTAAGGTCTTCCTAAATTCTTATCCCACTTTCCTTTAATATTTTCATTCCCCTTCCAAACACACTTAGGCTTGGACTTACACTTCAACTGCTCATAGAAATGCTTCAAATTTCCAATGACTTCCTCCAATGACCGAGGCTCATCATACTCAAATTGATCCTTGAATGCTAAAGGAAACCCATTGATGAATATTTTAACCTTCGTCTTCTCATCCTTAAGTTATGGCACATACCTCAACAACTCCAGAAAAATGCTCATTTACTCTTCATATGTCATAGACCCCATCTTTATTTCGTACAACTCCTTATCCTTTCCATAATTGTAATATCTCTCAAACAAGTACTTCTTTTTGAAGAGTCTCTTAAAATCATGCCTACTTAACTCCTCTTTCATGATGCCTCTAACATGCTTCATGTCTTCCCACCATATATTTCTTTCCCTTTGATACTAAAAATGGTGATTTTAGCTTTCATATTCTCCATATAATCATGTAACGCAAATGACCTATTCGTCCCAAGCAACCATAGTTCTTCATCTTCTGGTTTCTTAAACTCCCCATTAGAGGTAGGAGCCTTGGCTTCCTCGAAATCATCTAGAAAGTATTGCTTCTCACTCTTCCTATAAGGATGATAATAGTAATGACCATGATGTCTCTTTGATCCAGAGCTAGAATAGAACCCATAACCACTACCTCTCCTATCAGGTGTATCCATCGATCTACCACCTTTGACTGTGTCAGCCTTGTTTGACCTATTTCCTCTATGAGACCTGCTACAATATGCCTCATTATTCCTTTCCTCCTATGCATAATTGATCAATGGTTGTCCTTGTCTCTGCAAATCTGATAGGATCTAAAGGATAATTGCATTAACTTCTGCTTCCTTTCCTGAGATCTAGCAAGTTTTCCCTATGACTGAATGATCCTTTCATTTTCTATCTTGCAACTTGTCGAGCGATAAAAAGGTGTCTTTTTAACTCCTAATTACCTTCACATTAATTGTCAACCCATGGGACGACTTTTTATTTCAAGAGTGTACTCAGTCTGAGGCGGATATTTACGCAAGAGTAATGTTATGAAAGATGTAGTACAGTGCTCAAAATACAAAAGTAAATGAATGCTTGAAACAAAATCTACTTACAACAAAATACCTTGAAGCCTAAATCATTCATTCAGAAAAATAAGCAATGTATCAGTCAAGGGTCCAGTAACAATAACTCATCCCTTTGGAAACTGGTGTAACCAAAAGTAATCAAGGAACAGATAATCAATCTGGGGACTAGACAGCAAATGCCAATGCCCACTACAGTTTCAGATTGTTCTGCACACCAAAGCAATGAATAACGCAAATAACAGAAAATGGAACAACAACTGTGAAATGGAACAACAACTAAGAAATGGAACATCACTGATTAATGATGAATTATAGAACAGCGCTTGAAAACCATATATACACATGGCACACCTTAATAGTAATCTGATCCAGTTATCAATATTAGTTAGAAAGAGTACGACTGCATTTCTAAATAGAACAACATTGTTTACAGATCCAACAATCGCAAAGAACATAATTCCTAAGATGAATTCCGTAATGTCAATGAATAAGTGCACAACACAGAGGCTCTGTAATTAAGCAGCAACAGTATTCTGTAAAGACCGACAGTATTATATCAACACTTAAAAGAACAGTGATACGTTGCAGAGTCAATATAATAGTTATGTCTTTAGAAACCTTGATAAATTAAACATAACAAAGCATGTGATGTAAACTACAAAACACATCAGATTACCAAATAACGTCGATTAAGAAAACCACGCATAAACCAGAAATATAATATACAGCAACAGCAGCGTACTCCACCAAGGTTGGGCCCTTAGCCGCCAGCGGATGCTACTCGGTTACTTCAGATGAAAAGAATGAACAACAACTCTCAAATCAGGTATTAATCATTAAATGGTGAAATCATTACAACAACTGAAGCTTTGAGACTTACAGCATGAAACAATCCTTTCTTCTTCCTATCCTATCATGAATTCTTAATTCTAAATCTCTAATTCTAAATTCTAAATTCTCCATTCTCTTAGCCATCCCCATCTCTGATCTTTGTTTTCATTTAAATAGAGAGAGATCAGAGAGCAGTTACAATAGAGATAATTACAACATGATTCTATTACAAAATTGGATTTTTCCAACCAATTGATCAACAAGAAGATATATTTCCATCCATCTCTCAACAAGAGCAAGACGAATTTGGCTTTGCAGCTGAGATTTGGAGGACGGCCGCAACAACAAATATGAGAAAATCGTGCTCAAATAACCCTGCATTTCTCTCAGTACAAGTCGAATTGTGGTATTCAAAAAATTACCTCATGGGGAGACTCTGGTTATTGACCAATTACACTTAATCGATATGAAGTACAAAGGTACAGTCCTATCCCTTTTCGATTCAATCATATTTGGCTTCAGAATGAAGAGTGTGTCACACTCATCAAGAGTGCATGGAGTCACTAGCTTGAAGGATATCCCATGAAAATTTGGAAAAGCAAAATTGAAATGTTAAAAATGGCTCTTAAATCCTAGAAAAAGTAAAGTTCACTGCAATTGAGGAACATGTGAACAAAATTCATTTTGAGTTTGAATTAACCCAAGCACAACTAGAGAATGAGAATGTTTCTCTTAGTGCCTTGATGAGAGAAAAGGATACATTTCCCACTTATTAGAGGGCCTTAATGGTTGAAGATAAGCATTGGAGACTAAAGTCATGAATTATGTGGCTAAAGGAATGGGACCATAATAAAACTTTCTTTCACAAAAAATAAAAGGTGTCAGATTTTAGAAACAATGTGAGAGAGATAATAGACTGATATGGGATCAATTTGACTACTTTCAACAAATCAAAGATGAAGCAGTTCCTCATTTCTAATATTTTTACTTTGATTAGGGCCTAGGTGATTTAGAGATAGAACAAATAATGTTGTAGAATGTCCCCAAGTCCGTGTCAGAGGAAGAAAATTTGGATCTTATTAAACTTATTTCGAAAGAAGAAATCCAGGAAAAAATACGGCCCTTTAATTCTAACAATACCTTATGACCTGGTGATTTTTTTGCTCATATATATAAGCAATGTTGAAATTTCATCGAGTTCAATATAGTAAGAATGGTTCATTACATTCATTGTTCATGTAAATTAGGGGGATATACAAAATCCTCTTTTCTTGCTTTAATTTTGAAGGAGACTAATCCATTATCCTTCTCTATATTTAGACCAATTTCCTTATGCAATGTGTCTTACAAGATCATAACCAAAATTATAGAAAATATATTGAGGTTTATATTTTCAAAGCTAATTTCTCTAAATCAAGGAGTGTTTGTGTCAAAAATACAAATTATGGATAACATAGTGATGGTTTAGGAGGTTATTAATTCAAGAAGAACTAAAGGAGACAAAGGAATGATTATTAAAATAGAGATCGAAAATGGTTTTGATTATGTTCATTTCCTCAAAGATGTGTTGGGAAAATTTGGATTTCATGTTCAATTTATTAGGTTGATTGAAGCTTGCATCTCAAGTCCTTGGCTTTCCCCTCTAATGAATGGGAGGACAACATAATTTTTTTCAACATTGAGATTACTCATACAGGGATGTTCTATCTCCCCAGTCATGTACATCATAATGGATGATTAGTTAAGAAAAAATATGGAAGTATAAAGGAATGTTAGTCTTCTTCATGGGAGTTAATATAGTATTAAATATTCATAGTTCATCGATGATGCTCTCCTTCTAGGTGGGGAATCTATTCAAATTGCAAGAAAATTCAAAACAATATTGGATTCAATTACTCATGCCTCGGGAGGTCTAAAAAATTCCCAAATTGTATTTGTATGCTTGGAATGTCTTAGAAAGGGCTAAGGAAACAATCTCAACTACCCTTCATTTCCCTTTCTTAGCTAAATGGTGATCCTTCTCATATTTAGGAATCTTTGTATGTCTAGCACTGGTGGGAGCTTTTGTGTGGCAACCAGTCCTAGAAAAATAAGGAAAAAAAGAATCAATGGGGTGCCTCTTGGATAAATCTAATTGGAAGAATAATTCTTCTCAAATCAGTTTTATCAGCTCTTCCATTATATTACTTCTCTTCCTTGTTGGCTTTGTAAGTATTCAAAATGAGATTGAAAAATTGTTAACAAAATTCTTATGGCAAGGAGGTAGATCTAATGCAAAAAAAATTCATTTAATGAATTGGAAAATTTTTACAACCCCTACATCTAATGGAGTGTTGGGAATAAGAGACCCCTGCCTGGTAACTTTGGTGATGGGAGTGAAAATGTTATGGCGACTTGTGTTTGGAAGATTCGACAGGTGGAAGCAAGTTATTGTAAGGAAATACTTAGGGAGATCAAGTCTAAAATGATTGGATATTCCCTTATCGTCTTGTAATGGTTCTCCAATATGGAAACTAATCATTGCAGCAAGCCCGCTACTTGTTGCTAATCTCACATGGCTACTAGGATCCGATAAAAATGCCTTAATAGAACAAGATAGAATCATGAATAAGCCACCATTAATTGAAATACCTCAACTATCCCCTTTATGAACGGGGTTGTCTTTATTTGGGAAATATTGTTTGAAGGAAATCTCTATTTGGGATGAAGATGGAAATTTGATTAATTCGAATATAAGTTGACCTTTATATCCTTTAGGTGATATGCTTCCAGTATTAATTCAAAACTTGAGTATTTATGCACCCCAAAACCATCAGATCAAAAGCTTGTTGAGGCTGGTCTCGATCTAGTTATTTAGTAAATGAAGGATGTGATTTTATAATTAGACAAAGAGAGCTTCAAGGAAAATTTTAGGGGATAATATTTGTAAGTGGGTTAATTTTCCATGTTTTCTCCAAAAAAAGGATTCACTAATTTCCATTTTCTCTAAAAAATATTCACCAAAATTGTATAGTATAAATTTATTCTACCTTAAGAATCATCTATAGATACTATATATAAGCATTATAGATTTGAATATTTTGACAAAATTATAATGAAACATTTTAGGGACTAGTAATATTCGCCAAGATTTCTAAACTTTAAGATAAATTTCCATCCTTAAAAATTTCGTTGGAGGGCTTCCACTGCAAGAATTTGGAGATGGGTGTGGAAGAAGGAATGGCTAACCAAAGTCAATGCTTTTATTTGGATGCTTTTGCACAAGAAAATATTAACGATTAAGAATATGAGCAAGCGAGGCATAGAGGGACCTTCAGGGTGTGTTTTGTGCAATAATTAATTGGAGTATATTCCACATCTTTTCTCAAGTTGTTTTGTTATGAAACCAACTCACAAAAAAATATAAAAGAAAAATCAACGCCTTAGAATTCAGCATCTTTGAGGTGGAACCCCCTTTACATTACTCAAATGAACAATTCCTAGATGATACAAATGAAAAAACCTCCTTTCTATATATAGGAGTCTAAGGGGTCACAATATAATCAAAGCCGACATAACAATAATAGTACAAGGGCACAACAATAATAATAGTGGGCTTCTATGGGGCACAATAATAACAATATGGGGACAATAGGGGCACAACAATAATAATAAGGGCTATAATGACAATAATAATGGGGGAATCACTTGTATTATAGGGACCTAACATGACCCTCTCCTTCGAAAAAGTGTTGTCCTCAATGCTTGAGTAGTTCTGGATGCTTCTGTATAAAATTCTCATCCTCCCATGTGGAATCTTCAGCGGGTAAGTTCTTCCACTTGACAAGATACTCTGAAATTTATCGATTTCATAGGAGTCGAGTTCTTGTTTCTGTGACTGCTTCAGGTTCCAATATGATTTTTCCTTCCTCGTCAAGCTCTCGCAATATTGTCTGAACTGGGAGCTTGTCACCAATAACCTTCTTTAAGTATGAAACATGGAAAATTGGGTGCACTCAGGAAGCTACAAGAAGCTCCAATTTTTATGCCGTAGTACCAATCTTTTGCAATACCTTGTATAGACCATAATAATTTGGTGATAATTTATTATCCTTCTTAGCTTGCTTGATGGACATTTGTTTATATGGTTTTAGTCGTAGAAATACCCAATCACCTATATCAAAACTTATTTCGTTACGATGTTGATCTACTTGTTGTTTCATTATATTTTGTGCCAAACTTAGGTTATCCTTTAAGAGTTGGAGAACTTGTTGTTGATGCTCAATGTGATCTTCCACTAGTTGAACCTTAGAATTTTCTCTTAAATATGATGTTATGGACAGTGGGTGATATCCATAAAGTGTCATAAATGGGGTAATTTTTGTTGGAGTATGGAGGGAAGTGTTATACCACCATTCAACCAAAGGCAACCATTTGACCCATTGTGCCTATTTATCAGATATAAAGAAATGAATATATCCTTCCAAACATTTGTTTATTATCTCAGTTTTCCCATCATATTGAGGATGATAAGATTACCTATGAGCTAACTGAGTACCAAGACAAGAAAATAATTCTGTCCAAAAAATTCCAGTGAAAATGGGATCTTTGTCGCTCACAATAATCTTTGGGTTTCCATGTAGCTTTTGAATTGTTTCCATAAATGTAGTAGAAATTGTACTCGCTTTAAATGGATGAGATAATGCACAAAAGTGCACATACTTGGTAAGTGTGTCAACTACCACCATGATGACACTCTTTCCTTCGGACTTGGGTAAACCTGTGATGGAATCCATTGAAATCTCCTCCCAATGTTGATGTAGAATGGATAAAGGTTGTAATAGACACTGGTTCTTAATTGTTTCAACTTTATTTTGTTGGAAAACCAAACATTCGACAACAAACTTTTATTTATCAGATTTAAAGTCATCCCAAAAAAACTCCTTCTTAACCCTGTGGTAAGTTTTTAAAAAACCCGAGTGCCCTCCCAAGGGAGAGGCATGCAATTCCATAAGAATATTTTGTTTGAGTTGGGAATTATGACATAGGTATAAGCAATTTTTGTACCATAATGAATCATCTTTCCAGCTAAATGAATTATATGTACTCGGATCTTATTGTAAATTTTGAATGAGTGCCCACACTTCTACATCATTATTTCATTCATCCCTTGCTTCAAAGAGAATATGTTAGAAGATAATTTTAATCACTCGAAGGTGGAAAGGAATAATTTTATCTTGTTTTTTTTTATGGAGCCTCAAAAGGAAATCTTGGGATGGAAAGTACTGGGCGGGGAGGGGCCATTTTTTATCCCGATGGGAAAAAGGATGATATGTATGAATGGAGTCTTGGCCACTTGAATAGAAATATGGTAGATTGTTATGCCTTATTTCAAGGCTTAAATATTGCTCAAAGAAGAGGAATTGAACAAATCATTGTAATTAGGAATTCACATAATATTATAAGGGCCTTGGTCATGGATTTCAAGCCCAAGGATGTGCAATTGGTTGTTGTTCTGTCTAAAATTCACAAATTTATGAAAAAATCTCATAAAATTTCATTGTTCCATGTTCTAAGAATATTTTATGAAAAGTTTGATAGCTTGGCCAACCAAGATTGCAAATGGGTGGTGGGATCTTTATGTTTGAACTCTCATCTTAACATTGAATATCTCCCATGAAAAATCCTATGGCAAGTCGAACCTAGCTCATGGACTAGAATAGGGAAAAATCCAAGACCTGTCTTGTTAATTATCACGTGGATGTACTTCAAATGTCTTTTTTTCTTAGGCACATTTTGGAAAACGTTTAATAGATATATAATTTTGGTATTGGAAGAAATAAGGATAGAGGCTATCAAGTTTCAATTTTCATGGAGAATCTTATAGCTTACATACTTCATCCTCGGTCCAACAAATTTGTAATCTT